>PVKN010015129.1:0-18688 GCA_004027915.1 Capromys pilorides
ACTCTCACACCATGCCTTGATGGGATTAGCACAAAATCTACCCAAGAAATCAGGAGACTGCAAAACTCAGGCTCTCCACAGCCAATATTCTGCCTCCTCCAACATGGAGCCAGTGAAAGAATGGTAGTACTGTCCATCTGGGATTCTGGCCTCTGGCCTGACCAGAGACCAGGGCTCCCATTTGCCCATCCCTCGATGCTAAAAGGGACTGGATTTCCAGCCCAAGAACAAGAGGCGCCTTCCATAGGTGATGGATGGAGCAGGGGACTGTTAGCTTCTTGTGCCAGAGATGGTTATCCAGGGCAGAGGTGACTCAATAGGCCCCTATCAAAGGGACAAGATGTGCAGAGAGAAGACAGGGCCACTCCTGCTCTGCCTCTACCATTACTCTCTGGTGTAAAAGCCCCACCTGGAAGCAACAAGACCACACTGCCTGCTATGAGTGAGTGCTGCTCTGACCATATGTAGCTCCACTGAGCCGAACTCTCTCCTGGATGGAACATCAGCTCCTACAAGTAGGACGCTCCTACCTCTACCCACTGTGAAGATCAGGGTGGGGATTTCTCTCACTGCACAGACGCCTGCATTTCACAATGTCTACATCTGTGCCCCAGCACCAGCCCACCTAATGGCTGTCCCGTGGCACAACTGGACATTTCCATCTACAGACCACTGAAGGAACACTTGAAAAAGTAGAGGTGACCTGCCTGGCATCTAAAACTGTTGCATAAAACTGTGATCAATCACTATCAGGAGGGCCAGGCCGACTAAAGCGCCTGCTTAGGTAGACTCAAGGACGCATTCTCTGCATTGGACCTGCATTTGATCCCCTGCATGCCTTTCTAGGCCGGCCCTACCCTCAGGGCATGCTGAGACAGAACTGAGTTGGCGTGGTAGCACGAGCCTGCAATCCCAGTGCTCCAGAGGCTGAAAAATGGAGAATAACTAACAGCCCAATCTGTGTAGTGAGACCCTGTAGATCTTGTATTAAATACATTTTGGTCTGAATCCAAATGCAAACAAGTTTTGGGAAAACCCTAGCCATTTTTTAAAGATTTATTAAAATAACTTTTACATACTTATTTCCATATGCGTAGTTCTGGGGATCAAGTCCTACACATGCACTCTACCATTCTACATCCCCAGCCAAGTACAGAGTGAAAACCCTAAGCAAGAAGAAAGTGCTCAAGCCAGGCGTGGTAGCACATGCTTGCAATCCCAGCACTCATGAAGCTGAGACAAGAGGACTGTTGCAAGTTCAAGACCAGCCTGGGCTACAAAGTGAGCTCAAGGCCAGCCTGAACTACATAGTAAGGCCCTGTGTCAAAAAGACAAAAGGTGGAGGAGAAGAAGGAAAAGGAGAGGGAGAAGGAGAAGAAGCAGGTGATCTAAGTGGTAGCCTCACAGCCATAGTTACTCCTGATGAGGTCTGTAATATTTCCTAACTCTTGCAACTGGGGCCAAAGACACAATATACAGAACCCGTCAAACCTACTCCCCAGGAAAGGAGACAGGGACCACAACTCTGGCCTTCTAGCAGAAGACGTTAACTTCCAGATGACAGAAAAGGCAGCTAGGTTTTCTCCAGGAGCCCTTATAGCAATTCCAGGACTGGACAGGATTTTCCAAGATGAGGCTGGCAATCTAAGTTTGAGCAACAGAAGAGAATCCTACAATGTGGGTGGGGAAGGAGGTGCCAAGGCTAACCCAGGGAGCTAGCTGGATGCTAAGTACTGGAAACACCCTAGTAGGGTATAGGGGACCCAACACAGGTGTAGAAGCTCAGCTTACCCCAGGTACCCAAGGTGAACTCTTGGAAACCATAGGCTCATGCTGTGAAAGCAAGGATGGGCACACATCCATCTCCCCATGCTACCCTAGCCACTCTGTCCCCACCACCCCTTGGGGGCTTTCTAGTCCCCTGCTAAGGGACCAGCCTCAAGATCCCCAAGGACACTGTAGGACAAAGCACTTCTACTGACATCTCAGCCCGAGCTGGCTGGCACACACCTGACACCCTCCCCCCTCCAACCTACAGATGGCCAGGCCACTGCTCCTGGAGCTGACCACCAAAGCAGCAGTGTGGCAAAGAGAGGTGTCAATCCCAATGTGACTTCTGTCAAATCCAGAAATGGAAATCACTCTGATGTTCTGGTGGTCCCTGTCACAATATGGCTGCCATTCCAAGCCTTACAAATATATCAGTAAGTACCATAGCCCCCCTCCCACCCCCATCATGGAGCCAGATGGGGCTTGAATTTCCAAACTTGCCTCTCAGGAGCATATCACACATGGAGGAAGAATTTTTGTTTATAAGAAGTCTGGGGCACCCAAGCCAGCCTCCCTGGAGACCTGCTGGCTGGAGCTGCCGGGGTGTGGTTCAGAGATGCAGCTGTACGCCTCCATCTCCCCTCCTCCTGGATTGAGGGCCCCCAGATTATTTTGCAGCTGTACAGGCACAATCAGGGGCCTAGCATGAGTCAGAGCTGGGGGTGGCAAGAGGTTGGAGGAAGGTGCCAGAGCTGTCCACGCCTGTCTGTAATTACCCCCAGCACAGGCAGCAGATCACAGCGCAGTGATGGACCGGGGAGGCTGGCAGCCACCCAGCCTCCCTAAGCACAGGGTTTCCAGGGGCACAGGTGTCTACACCATGCGGCTTCAAGGTAAATGTCTCAGTCAGAGAGAAGAGAAGACAGCACAGGACAGGAGTGGGATCAGAAAGAGGGGACCAGAAAGAGGACAGGAGCAACCCTAGCCAATAGCAGCCTAGGCCACCCCCACACCAACCAACGGTCTGGGTATCCCAACAATGACAGCCACAGACAGTGCAGTCTAGAGCAGTGGGTGGAGAGCTGGCCAAGTGAGGCTGCACAGGGACACAGTATGAGGCAGCCTTGCCTCTTCCCAAGGCTCCTGCTCTTGAGTAAGGCCCAGACACAACAACCCATGAGAAGAGAGGCAGGCCTTTGCCCGTTTCCTCAATGCCACCCTCTGGCTCAGCAGCCAGGCCACAAGCTAGCTCTACCCTGAAAGACTGTGCTATCTGTAACTAAAGCACAAGCCCCACCCAACAGCCTAGACCTATAAAAGCTTCTGATCCCAAATACAAGGGCAATAGGAACACAGCTCCCAACAATATTTACCTCTCTTCTCACCCTAACAATGACCCTTAAGAGCTGGGAGCAGTGCTAGTCATCACTCTGACCCATTGGTCAAACCAACCTCCCTAAAAGGCATACACCTTAGAACCATAAAGAAAGCCAGGTGTGGTGGTGCATGCCTGTATTCCCATCACTTGAGAGGTGGAGGCCAAGCCAGGAGGACGGAGTTCAAGGCCAGCCTGGGCTACAAAGTGAGCTCAAGGCCAGCCTGACCTGCATAGCAAGTCCCTGTCTCATAAAAAACAGAAAAAACAGAGACAGCATGTACAGGCACGCATGCTCCCAACACAGGCAGGAGTATGCAGAGAACCATGTCCCCGAGGCCCAGATACACCTGGAAACAGCCAGTCACAACTCACCGCCAATCACTGACCCCATGCAAAGTGCACCAGGCATCTTGGGAACCAACAAAAGAATTCACAGTCTATAGAACACGGCCTGGGGACAAGGTCTGTGTACACCGGGCAGCCCAGAAGCATACTGGCCAGCTTGGACGTCAGAGTGACAGAGAGTTGGCCCCTCCCAGGCAGACCAGATCTAAATGGCTGCTACTAAATGCTGATGCTGAGCAAAGGCAGGCAACAGGACATGTAACAGAAACACAGGGGGTCCCCCCAGCCATCCAATATGAAGACAGGGCATGAAGAGCTAGCCCTAGACAGTGCCTTATGACGCAAAGTGCATCTATGCTCCAACATACGTATGCATACATACAGCACAGCACACACAGCACAAGACTGCTACTCTACCCAGGGTTCCTGGTGCGCTGCCTTGCACAGAGACAGCTCCGCCGCCAAGTCAGTACCCATTAGAGACCCCACTTCATTACCTCTGCTCAGAATGCACTACTTGAAAAGGAAAGACTATAGGAGGTGGTGGTGCAAGTCTGTGATCTCAGTACTTCGGAAGGCTGCAAGCAGGAGGATGTACGTGTGAGCCCAGAATGGGCAATGTAGCAACTTAAGAAGCCCATCTCACAGTAAAGTTTTTAAAAGGCAGGGTTTGTAGCAAAACACTGAGACCCTCAACTCAATCCCCAGTATGGTGAATAACAAAGACAATAAAAAGGGGAAAACTATCACTGTGGTCTTCGGTCAGTAGCAAAATTCTGAGCTCCTCAAATTTCTCAAATATCCTGGAAATACAGCTGAACACCCACTCCATGGAACTTGCAGACAGCCAGGCCACTGCTGCTGAGGCTGACCACCAAAGCAGCAGCATGGTGAAAAGATATCAATCCCACCAAGACCTCTGTCAAATTCAGAAAAGGAAATCACTCAGCCCTGGCCAATCACACCACATGAGGCAAACCTAACTGGCTCCAGGAAAACCCTGGCACCTTCCACCTTCACAGAACAGCTGCACCAAGACCAGGCCAATTCCTGACAACAGCTGCACAGTGAGAAAAATGATTAGATGGCTGCTGACCAGGCTGACCATGCTGTCCAAGGCCCTGGTGACCGCAGAGCATGGACAGCTGCATAGTAGGGCTGACCATGCTGTCCAAGGCCCTGGGACCGCAGAGCATGGACAGCTGCATAGTAGGGCCTCGCCCTGCTAGGGTGCTCTCCCACCTTGCTACATCCAGGGATGACAACCATACTAGTCCTAAAGAAAGTCTTGAAGCTTTTACCCTCAAGTGTCACCTGGCTCCTTATTCTCCTGAGGTACTAGACCATGAAGCCACAGCTAGCTGCTCAAGAAGCCCCCTTCTCCATGCAGGGACACTTGGACATCTCAGAGGCCCCTTAAGGTTTCAGGCTACCTTAATTTTGAATGCGCAGCAGACATTACCTGCAATACTCTTCCCCTGGATCCTCTCTTCACTGTCCTCCCCTGAAAGGCCTGAAGGGCCAAGGGTGAATTTCCAGGGGATACTAGGAAACTGTCCTATTTTTCCTTTCCATCTTCCATGAAATTCCCTGGCGGACATAGCTCCTGAGGGAACTGAGCCACCAGGAAAGAGGTCAAAGTCTGCCTTATGGATTCTTCCAGGAGGAAAATCCAAACTGTACATTTTATTCTTGAATTTTTAATCAGCAGGGCCAAGGACAAGCATCCTTCTTTGCCAAGGCAAACACCACTCAGAACTGCAGTTGAGGCAATGCAAGGGCCAAAGCAAACAGCTGAGCTGCATCGCAGGGTGACACTGAGCAGGGCCACATCCCAGCTTTTCCAAGAGGCGATGCCAGTACTTCTGCAAGTGCCAACCCTGGGCACAGGAGCAGCCCATAGCCCATAACAGCCCGGATCCACAGGCAGCATGGTCCCAAAAAAAGACAGAACAAGGTGGTATCTGGACCGGCTGGACCGGCCCAGATCTGCACACAGATGACTTGAGATGCCTCCTGACTGCCTGTGTAGGCTGGGTTTCTGCCTGGCCTACATGCTAAAGCTGCCCAACCTGTATGGCACAGTGAGCTTTCCAGTGACAATACACAAAAAGGTAACAGAGCACAGGACTCAAAGACTGAACAGTCAGGCCTCCAGTACAGCACAAACCCCCTACCTATCAACCAACAAACCTTGGACAGTAGAGACTGCCACTAGGAGAGGAGGAGCCCCAGAGTGAAAAAGCCCTTCAGATGCCTCCAGCCTGCTGTGTCCAACCCTAAAAAGCAATCCCATCCAGATCTCATCTGCACACCTTCCGCAGGCCTAACAAGTACAAAATATGGAACCTGTGTGTTTAGTGTAAACCTCAAACCTGCCAGACTTTGGCCAGAGGGGCTAAAAGTGCCCATGCACCCTGATCTGGACAGTTTTTCTGCCACCACCGAGTCTCCCTTCAGCCATCCAGGTTGATGACAGCTGCATACGGGTGAAGCTGCGGTGCTGCAACTGCAGGTTGACTGCCAGCCCCAGGGATGAGAGTCATTAAGGATGCCCACGGGATTCCCCAGAGCAAAGCCACTCCATACACCCATGAGCCTCACTGTGAAAGTTCCTGTTTAATGGTTTCAATGCAGAAGCAGGAAAAATGAGGGGGAAAAGGCTGTGACCAACACTTCTCTTCCACCCTCCACAATAATGAGCAAACTGTAATGGAACTAATGACTAATAATTTAATAAACCTCCCTCCCTTGACAGCATGTGCTTCCACAGAGCAACAAAATCAGCAATGTACACATACGCCACACATTCTACAGGATACTGATATAAAATCGTAAAGGCTGTTCCCAGTCCTGTTTACCAGCAGCTTCAACATGGCTTCAGAGCCTCCTTAGCCTCCCCACTGCCTTTGGGATTCCTCCAGACCCACTAGCCGCAACTTTAAAGCCCTGATTAAAAGCTGTATTAAAGTATAAGCTGCTCCCTGGACTCCTGCTGAAACCAAAAGGGCCACCCCGGAAGCTTCCATCTGGCCGGCGGCAGCCTGAGTGAGCTAGTTAAGAGGTTTCACAGGCCACTGGCTAACAAGACACAGCCATGGCTGGTTAACACAATTAGAAACTGTTGCTCTGAGAACGGATCGCAAGCCCATTCAGCGGCCATGAACCAGCAACTCCGTGTGAATACTGGCTACTCTAATCGCCAGTCTTTCACTTCACCTTCAGAACAGTTGTGAAAGAAAGCATGTTTGTAGACAGACTCCATGGACCCGCCAGGGCAGAGATTTCTCTCTTGAGAAAATGCCCCGGGGAGCTGCAGCCTGCCGGGTGCCATCCGGAGTAAGGCTGTGTGGCTGGTGGTAGGGGCCTGGACTGTGAGAAGGGAAACTGGAGAATAAAAAACCTGGGGCCTGTCCATCTGTACACAAGGTACAGACATGCCTGGGAGGGGGTGGAGAGTCGGCTTCCAGGGGCTCTGCGGTTGTTCCGTGGGAAACTGTCATTTCACAGATGAGGACGTGAACGCGACTCCTAACACATATCAGAAGCAAAGGCAGGCGCGTCAGCCTCCTACACAATTAGTCTTCTCCCTCCGCGGTTACATAAGATGATGGATTATCTGTCCAACCATCCAACCTGCCCGTGCTCCACCTCGACCTCCCACCTTGAGCCACGTCCTTTCCACAGGGAGTTGTGGAAAGGGAAAGCCTGTTGAGAAGGAAGTGCCCAGAGCCTGGCATAACCGCGCGTGGAAGAGCCCCATGGTGCCACGGCACCAAATGGACCAGGGCAATGGGCAACGGCGGCCTGGCCGCCCCCACGACGCCCGCCACAGCCTGTTCCACTCAGGTCCGCCGCAGCTCCGAAGGGACTCGAGGGCTTGCCAGCCGGATTGAGCGTGGCTCCATTCCCTACACTCGCGGGAGGGCGCGCGGAACAGCGAGCGCGCGGGGGCCGAGGAAGCGCCGTCGGGGTGGGGGTGCCCGCCAGAATTGAGGGCGAGGCGGGCCGCGACGGGCGGAGGGGGCTCGGGCGGGCGCAGCCACCTGTAACTGGCCGGCGCGTAGCTCGCCACGCTCGCACCCCGAGGCGGGCAGGAAGATCCCGCTAGAGCCCCAGGTGCCGCCCGGGTGGCACCGGGCCACGGAGGTGGATTTAACCAGGAGCTGGGGCTCACCTTGTAGACATTTTCCGTGAGCCGGTGCATCTCCTCTGAGCGTGACAGCGACATGGTCTTGGGTCCCGGCTGCACCACAGACCAGAGCGGGGCACGGCCGGCCGGGGAAGGCGGCAGCTGCAACGTGAAGTAAAGACTCGCGGATCGGAACCACAGAGCGCGGGTGCCGGCGGCGGCCAATTTTATAGTCGCGGTAGGTCCCGCCCTCAGCAGACCCCTCCTATCTCCCCGCCCCCGTCTCTCCCGGATCACCGCCCCCGGCCGCCCGCCCCCGCCCAGCTCCGCCGCTGCTAGGCAACCACCAGGCCCGCTACAGCTCCGCCTTTCCCATTGGTGAGTTCCGGGGGCGGGGGCGGAGGGCGGGCTCAGGGGCGTTGCCTGGAGGTCAGCTGCCGGCAGCGATTGATCGGTGGAACTGTCGATCCTGGAAAGCAGGCGGAGGCGCGGCGTGGGCTGGGGCCCTGGAGCAGCCTGAGGGGGCCCGGCGACAGCCGGGATGGGGGCGGGGAGCGGGGGCGGGGTGGCGCAGGAAGGAGCAGCAGAAGGTGGGGGGAGGCGCGCGGGTGGCGCTGGTGTGAGCAGGCCGATTGCTGGTCCGCTGGGGTCGCGGCCTGGAGCTGC
The DNA here is from genome assembly GCA_004027915.1 of Capromys pilorides. NCBI lineage: Eukaryota > Metazoa > Chordata > Mammalia > Rodentia > Capromyidae > Capromys > Capromys pilorides. The sequence continues at coordinate 8,292 of PVKN010015129.1, forward strand.
GGAGAATCTAGGAGTCCGGCTGGGAAGGTGGGCGGGCAAGTTACTCCGCAGGTGAGTCCGCGAGGCAGGCGGCTACTCGGCAGGCCTTCGGGCAGCCGGGAGAACCGCGGCAAGGACTCGATAGGGTCCTGTACCCTAGGAGGATGACCTGGGCAGTGTGGTCCTCAGGCGGTTCCGGGAGGTTGGTAGGAGCGGGGTGGAGCACCTAGACTTAGGATTCTGGTGGGAAGAGGGCCCTGAAGTGATTTGGAGAGTGGGGGTTGGGCACAGCATTCTTGTGCGAGGACGGGGAACTAGGGAGGGAGAGGCCTGACGGGCGGGGGAGAGACCCGTGGAGCTGGGAGGGGTGGCCCTAGCGGGGAAGCCGCCCTGGAGTAGCGCGACCCGAGCCCTCTGGTGTTAATGAAGGTCCTCAGAGATGACCAGACTAGCACACTGGGTTCCGGTACGTTACCTTTGGAGAAATATTTACATAAATTAGACGGACAGAGTGGGATTATTTGCTTTATGTTGTAAAACACTTGATCCGAATGTTTTCCTTTAATTAAACCTGACACTCTTCTTCAGCATCCCATTCCTGGACAGCCAGCCGCTCATTCGTTCCTTCTACAAGAACAGGCTTCCAAAGGACACAGATCCACAGGGCTGCTGTCAGATTCGAAGACAGACAGCGGGAAACTCAGGCAATTCCCTATGTGCTCTGCTCAGTCAGCCTCATGCAGAGGAGAGAAAAGGGAAGTGGGATCCTGGAAGAAGCATGAAGATGCAGCAGCTTGCCTCCTCTTCCTGGCTTCCTGTCCTTCTAGCTGCCCTGCTGGCCTTCTCATTTTCGTTATCTCCCCCCCACCCCCCTAGTGTCTTAGAGTACATCCCTGTACGTTTCTCTTCTGGGATTATTTTGGTTCCTAGTAACAAAAAAACCAGCTCAGCCTGGCTCTCACAAATGGAGGAATTTATTGACCCGAGAGAATAAAGTCTTAAGCCCTTCCTTTGTTCCTTTTGTACACCCCTGGGCCGGTGTGGTCTGCTGTGTAGTCCATCATACCACTTAACATTTCAGCGTTTGGACTGATTTCTTCCGAACTGAGCTAACCTGGAACTGGTGGGAGTAGGGTGTGCAGCCTTTGCTTGCCCAAAGGAAAATTAGGATCAGGGATCCAAGTGACAGGAAAGCTGGCAGCAAAAGCTGAAGGTCTCTTCACTTGGGTAAGGGAATTAGCCTGAAGAGAATTTCCCTCCAGGTCTTGGTGCTCCTCCCTGCAGCCACAGATGGGATAGGGGAGGGCTTAATTCTCTCTTACTTGGTCGTGGCCTGTTCCATGAAGTTTCCCTGGAACTTTCCTAAGTCACCTTGCCCTGTGTGTGTTCCAGCGGGGGCACACTCACCTAGGGTGATCTGATAGAGTCTTGCCTGCCTGCCAGCACCTCCGCCTGGGCCTGCTTGTCCACCTGGCAGCGGACCAGGAGGCTAGAACAAAAGCCTGAAGGGGGAAGAGGGCCTTCAGAGCACCTGGATCCATGAAAACCAACACATACCCCACATATGAACTAGCACTGAGAAAAGGCACTGTGGCTGATGGTGAACCTGGACAGAACTTCCCAGGAGTGGACAAGGGGGAGTGCATGGAGCCTGCCTGCTCCTGCTTTGCACCTCAGGGATAAGTGCCTGCCTTTTCAGCTCTTGAAGAGAGAGGTCCTGGCCCTAGGGGATATTTGACCAGCCACCACTGAGACCCTTTGGCCTTAAGCAGCAGCTCTTTTTTGTTTTTAATAGTGGGGTCTGGATACCAACTGTGTGAACTCAGATCCTGAGAGTGGACAGGCAGGCTCATAGTTTGGGTGTCCACAGAGCAGCCTAACCCTGGCTTGAAGTGGAATCAGGCAACTGCTCTGGCCTGGGCCCTGTGAGTTTTGGAAACCTCATTCCTGCCTCTGGATTTTCTGAAGGCTGGACAGTCAGCATGACAGAGACCTCACCCTCACCTCTTCTGAGGGACTGTCTCACCACACCTATCGGACCCTGTGCTTCTCCGCCTCGGCTCTGTGCTGGGGGCAGGGGCAGAGTTTGCAAGTCCAGGTTCCCAGGTGGCGGCTGGAGCTGGTTTCTGCAAATGAGCAGCTGCTTAGGAATCACTGAGCACAGAGAAAGATGAGAACCCATATGCCGTGGTTTTCACTCCATCTTGTAAATGTCCTTCCTCGGTTGGCTACTGTGTTGGGCAAGAGGGATGTAGCCATGGAGATCTGCAGCCCCCTAACTCTGAACATGAGGATCCATGCTCCTGTTCCAGCTTCAGGTCCTCCACACATAGTGGTGAGCTGGGGCCAGTGACAGGAATGACCTCATATCTAGACCTGACCCCTAGCTCTAATGCTGACCCCAGGTCAGCAGCATCAGTGGGCAGCACGGGAGACAGGCTGGGGGCCAGTAGCACCGCATGCAATGTCTCCAGTAGCTTATTTTTAGTTGCATTATGTAAGTGGCTTCGTCTCAACGTCATGTAGGAAGGGGGGGTCTCAGATTTAATTACAGGATGACAGCCTTTGCCTTTCAAGCAAGCTGTTCTCCTGGCAAGGCAGGCACAAGCATTGTGAGTTTTCACTCAACACAAGGAGTCCATCCGGCAAAACTTAAACCTGTTTTACTCCTCTGTCCCTCTCCCTCCGACTTCCTCACCTGGGTCTTGCTGAGCTGGCCTAAGAGAGTGGCCCTAGGTCTGGGAACCCGAGGCAGTCTGTGCCTGTCAAGGGAGCATCTGTACCCCCTTCTTTGGCAGTTTTGCTGTGTCTCCAAGGGAAGGAGCCACTCAGGCACTCTTCTTTGCTGGCCCTGGGTTGAAGCTCTTAGAACCAGAAAGTCCCCGAGCAGATGAGAGTGGAAGGCACAAGAGCAGGGTTCATGAGGTCTTCTGGGGCAGGGCCAGGAGGGCAGGATCTGTCCTCTCCACTGTCCCTGCCAGCCCTGGTCCCTGGAAGGTATCTGTCTACACCACATGGGACACTATTTTCCTGGTTCCAGGTGGTGCTAAATGGCTTACTGCCTGCTTTAAAACCTGGGACCTACCCAGTTGAGTCCTGCTCCTTGTCTGCACAAGGGCCATCATGGCCACTTTGTCCATGTGTAGAGCAGGACCATGGCTCCATGGCATGCTGTCCCTTATAAGGAGTAAAGAGAGGTTGAGACCTGATTTGGGGTGGGGGGCTGCCGGGGAGTCGGTTTTGGGAGTTAATTACTACAGCATACGCAGGACGGGGTTGCCGTAGTTGTGGGGCAGGTTTCACAGCCTGAGTGCCTGAGAAATGAGGTTCAGCTGCAATATGATGTTGGCAGGAGACAAGGTGTAAGGGTCCTGGAGACTCTGGCCTGAGCCCCTGATGTGTTTAGAGGGTGCTGGAGATGACCGTGTCCAGAGAGCGCTCAAATGCTGGCCAGAGGCTGACCTTTCAAAAGTGAAGGTGCCTGGGGCAGTGGAGCCCACACCTCCTTCCCTGTGAGCTGTGCCCAAGTGGTCTTCAGGGTGTGTGGTAAGGAAGAGTGGGGAGGGTGGCGCTCCAGCGCAGAACCTCATCACTGCCCACTTTGTGGGGAAGGCCAATACCAGTGAGAGGATGAGGAGACAGCAGGCTCCCATGGACCTGTGGGCGCTTTACCTCTCTGATCTTCCTCTCCAAAACCCTAAACCCCAACCTAATCATGAGAAAAACATCACAACTGTCCAGGTTATTTAAGATGAGAAGTCTGAGAAACTGGCAACCAAGAGGAAAGAGGACAACTAAGAGTCACGTGGGAGTCTAGGTGGGACAGTAGAGAAGTCTGAATAAACTTCAGTCTTAGTAACAGTGTCAGTTTTGAGTTAGCTATACCAGATGCACTGCAGTCCATCTAGGGTGTGTGAATTGTTTGGTTTTTGAGACAGGGTCTCTGTAGTGCAGGTTGGCCTTGACCTCATGGTGATCCTCCTGTCTCAGCCTCAAGTGCTGAGATTACAGGTGTGTGACTTCTTGCAGTCACTATTTGTGGAAACCTAAAACTATTCTGGAATTAAGTTCCTTAAGGGGGCAGAGGGCTGGTGAGATGGCTCAGTGGTCTAAAGTACCTGCTTAGGCAACTGCAGGGACCGATGTTCAATTCCCGGCACCACATGCTGCACCAGCCCCACCCTCAGGGCAGGCTGAGCCAGCCATAAAAAGGGGGAGGGCAGAGGTCTGGCATAGGCCTGTAGGGATGTGGAGGAGGGTGCCTGTGCCCTACCCTGGAAGCTGGCTCTGCATTTCCCTTGCTACCCACTGGGGGCCCCAGATGGAGCAATAGTCCTTTGTAGTCTGGTCAGAGAGCATACTAGAGGCCTGAGCTTTGCATAGGGACCAGACCAGGAGGCTATTGTGGCCGTAGCCACACTCCCCACAAAAACCAAGGCTCTGGGTGTGATGGTGGCTACCTGGCCATCTGCTGCTGTGGTCTAGCCTCCATTCTCTGAGAAGCAGCTTAGAAAGTTCCATCTCCAGCTTTTCCCTCCCCCTAAACAGGTCAGGCACAAAGGAAGGGAGCCTTTCTGATGAAGGTTGAGGGGACAGAAGGTGTGACTTTCCTCTTTGGGGGTGGAGACAGTCTCCTCAGCAACCAGCCCCCTTATGTAATCTGCATCTCGAATCTCCGTGACTCCAGGTCCCCGTGGGAGGCAGCATGGGGGTGTGTGCAGGGGCGAGAATGGGCCTCGAAGTTTCCTCGGGTGCCTCTCCTTTCTCACATCTCGGCGTCATCCTCTGTCTGCCAGCTCGGTCACCCACTTACCTATGAGAATACAGTAGCTGACGATGCAGACTTAAATAACTTGGGCAGGGGACATGCCCTCTGCACCCACCACATGGGGGACTGGGTAAGGTAGGGAGACTTCGGTCCAGGGGAAGGATGTGAGTGCCCAATGACAAGGGGTACTGTTTGTTTTGAGCCTGTGTCTGGAGCTGGGCAGGCAGGGAGGTTGCATGGCAGGATTGGGTGTACAGCTCAGGTACACTGGGCACCTTAGGGACCAGGCGAGTTAGGGAAGGAGGATCAGGGTGCTCACATATGGTATGGGCCTTTTAGGGATGTGTCGGTTTGCAGTGGGAGAGCTCAGTGATTGGGTGGGTAGAAGACCAGATGATGTCAGTGCTTCCCACTACAGGACCTTAAGGGTCTGGCACAGAAAGCAGCCGCTTCTAGAAGCAGCATGGGGCTATTGTGTGTGCCTGCTCCTCTTGAGGCCTGCAGAGGGATGTGAGCTCCCCAGTCACTCATCCCACACCCCACAAAGACAAAAGACAAACTCTGCATCACTTAGTACAGTGACTCATTTACCCCCTAACACGAAAGCTCGTCCTTGTTTTCTTACTGTTCTGCCCTTTCCTTGACTTAAATTGCCTTCAAAATAATGAAAGAGGTATTTCTAGATGGGAGAACCTGTTCTGAACCCAAAATTGGAGGACACCCTAGAAGCCAGACCAGAGTGAGTCCTCAGGTCCCACCATCCACACTGGAGATGGCAGAGTTGTGCCTGCCATCCCGAGCTCTGCCTGTGGAGTCAGAAGCCCAGACGTTGATGTTCGGATTCACGGGCTTGCAGATGGCTTCCCTGCCTGGGCTGGCTGCTTCTAATTTCAGATGCTGGAGGCTCCAAGCAAGCTCCCTCTCTTTTTTTAATTTCATGTTTATTTAAAGCCAGATTTTGAAATGTTGTCTTCAGCCCTAAAATCTAACTTTTTTTTCTTGCCACAGATCCCAAAACCCCACAGAGAGCCCCCAGCCGAGGTGGGGTGGGGGTTGAGGACACAATTCTAGACCTGCCGCTGAGTTCCACCACAGGATAAGCATCTGGAGACCTGGCCAGGGTCCCCTTAGGGCAACCCTAACCCCTCAGCACAGAGCTCGAGACCTGGCTGGCGCACATCCTGTTTTTAGATACGCAAAGAGACATGGATAGCTGCCCTGGGGCAGGAGCACGTGGCCTGGTGCTGGTTGTTAGAATGGGAAGGGCTTCCCTGGGTCACCCCGATGTCTCCTCTATCAGTCACCCTGCTGTAGGGCCTCCAGATGCATCCCCTGGAGGTGGGTTGGTAGCATAGTTACTACTGGACTGATTGGCATCCTGGCACTCAACTCTTTTTTTGCTTATTTGCCCAGGGTCAGACTCAGGCCAAGGGGACATCTTAGGGAATTCAACGGACAAGGTGCTCCCACTACCAGGAATTTGAGAGGGTAGACACCTTAGGAGAAAGGAGTGTGTTCACCTGACCAGGTGCTGAGGAAGCAGAGGGCTGGAGGCTCATTATAGAGCTGTGGCACCCAAGGCCAGGGCTGTAGGGCAGCTGTACAAGGGCCCTCAGAGCTATCCATGGGGTTGGGGCTGGGGCCCTTGCAGAGTGGGCACAGCTGGGACAGCTGCCTGAGGACTGCTTGTGATGCTGGCCAAGTTCCGGCACAGATGCTCTGCTAGTTTCCAGCCAAATTAATGCTGGAGCTGCAGGAGCCCCGGGGGCAGGGTGCCATTTTCAGAGAGCAGAGTAGTTCCCGGCCCCAGCATTGCAGGCTCCTGCCAAGGTCGCTGTGCTGCTCTGAAAAAGCAGAGAGTGCTGGGATTCTGTCCCTGGCACGCCCGGTCAGAAAGTAATATGATTTCTAGAAAACTATTTGAGTGCTAAGTTTTAGAATGTCATTTCTCCCAAAAGGCTTGTTTTCTTCTCACAAAGTTGGAGGACACAGAGATCTTTGTAGAGGTTTGTGGAAAACTTCAGTTCTTTTCTAGCTGTCCAGATGAAAAGAATATCCCATCCCCTGGGAAGAACAATTACTCCGCACAGATTCGGGTGACATTTTACCCCTGGTACCACCAGAGGTTGGCTTGATGTGACCTTTGCACATGTTGCCTCTCTGCCAGCAGAAATGAGGATCCCGCCAAGAACTGGCAGCCCGCCTTCTGGAATCTGCTGTTAATTCTCACCCAGATTTGGAGATTTTTTTTTTTCTTTGCAGTCTCAGGAGCCAACAGAGACCTTTGTGCAGCTCAGGACTTGGTTTTCAGAGCCCAGAGCTGGGGCTGCTGGATTCAGTTGTAATTTCCTACCTTCTTTGGCTCCTAGGGGTCCCTCTGGGAAAACCCTGTGTCCTGGATTCTCTTCAAAAACGTGGGACTGGGCTCTCTATTTAGAGCCTCTTTCAAGGGAACTGATTCCGTGGTTTCTGCTTTCCAGGGCCTGGTTCTGGGGATGTCTTTGGGACCCAGGAGACGCTGGGAGGACCACCCCTCAGGCTGTTGCCTGGGCACTTGAATTTCAGACCAGATGCCTTTGGGGTTTACAACAGGCTTTGCCCTGTGGCAGAAGTAGACACAGCCTCACAGCATTTTTCTTGGCAAGGCGTTGGGGGCTGCTTCAGTCCCTGTCTCTGCCCCAAAACTGACTTCAAGGGGTGGAGGTGATGAGCTTGACATGGAGAACCCTCCACTGCCCCCTGGTGGACAGGTGGAGAAAGGAGACCTGGGACACCACCAGTGGGGCAGGTTTAGAGGGTGTGGGGGCCGTGGGACAAGTGGAAGGCTCATCTCATCTGTGGATGGCCAGCAGGTGGAACCAAAGGGGTAGTGAGTTTGTAGTATGAAGAAGGAAAATAACTTGCCTTGCTAGATGTCAGATGGTTGGAATTTGTTCCCTGAGGATTGAAGAATAAATTCAAAAGGACAAAGGTTAAGAGTAGGCAATATTAAGAGAAAGCTGTGGAGAAACGGGACACATCCTGCAGAGGCTGCAGCAGAGGCTGCAGCAGAGGCTGCTTCTCCCAGAACATTTTATAGAGCAGAATCACGGGCAGGTGCAAGCCTGGGTCAAACTACATGCAACCAGCAGGATGAGTGGTATAGAAGTGAGGCAGGTAGCCTCGTGACTGCCGTGGCCCCAGCAATGCTCCAGGGCTCCCTTTCCTCCATGAGAGCATAGATCCTGTTTCAATAGACTGAGTTGGTGGTCCTGTGACTATTAGGCAGTGTGGGCTTCCAAACTCCTATAAATCTATCTGAGTTTGATCCCCAGCTGACCAGATAGTTGCTAGGCAAATATCCTCATGTCCTCGCAGAAGTGTTTCAGTACGGGGCAGTTCAGGCCTCTGTGCAGGGCAGTTGTGGCAGTGACCTTCGTGAGAGCTACCATCTGGCAGTCGCATGTGAGAACCCTTCCTTCACAACCTCCCAGCTTTATTTGTTACAAGGGTTGACATGAGTGGCTATGGCTGATTCCAGCTGCTGCTAGCAAAGTCCCCAGGTGGGTACACAGGAGTAAGGAATAAGACCGTGACCTATTCTTGACAGGCCCAGCTCAAGGAACCTCCAACTGTCCTCCCAACATTTCTTTAAAAGATAATATCTTTCTCTGTGGTTCAGGCTGGCATCAAAGTCATGGCGATCCTCCTGCCTCAGCCTCCTGAGTGCTGGGATTGCAGGCATGCACTACCACACCCAGCCTCCCAGCATTTTTAGGTATTAACAGCAGCTTCAAAGTGGTAGGTGATTGACAGCATGATAATTGAGACTGTATGACCTTTCAAAATTTCTCTGAGACAGGGTTTCACTATGTAGCCCTGGCTGAACTCAACAGCGAGCCTCCTGCCTCCACCTCCCAAATTTTGGGATTATAGGCGTGGCCCACCATGCCCAGCCCTCACAGAGGATTAAAGCTCCCTCTCCCCTGCCTGGAACCCAAACCTGCTTGGAGCCTGCAGGTATTCCTAAATGTTTGCGCTATGAAAATTTCAATTTTTGGTAGAATTCCTCCATCTTTAGTCTACTTTCTTCATTGTTTCCTCTACTTAAAAACAAGCTGCTCACGGGGGTTTGGAGGTTCTGTCAGCAACTCCCCAGTTGGCTTGCATCTGTCTCGGTTGCCTGCATTTCCTCTTGGTTTCCGCTCTGTGGTCTCCCATTGAATGCTGGATGTCATGTATTACACACTGTGGCCCCAGGCCAGCTGTTTGGGAGCCCCACCCAGGCCATCTGTCCTCACACTGGCTGTTCTGCTGCCCTCTTCGAAGGTAGAAGTCAGCAGAGGCCTCTCCTCAGAACACCCTGCCCTCCAATGTGGGAAGAAGAGCAAGACAAGACTCTCTGGTCCTTGGACTGCAGCCGCTGGGGGCTGGCTTCCCCGCAGGAGGCTCCCAGCTGGCTCCCTCGGGCTGGGCTGCACAGAGGGTGGGTGCATCTCGGGGCTCTAGCTTCTGTTCCTTCAGAGCGATCCTGCAGGACGGTACCCGTGACCTCCCTCGGGGAGCTCTGTGTCCTCTGTCTAGAGAGTCGAAAGGGCAGCCCTGCTTTCCGGAAGCTCCACAAGGGCTCCTCCATATCCTCTCGCCACTTGGAAACTTGTCAGCACCTGGGGGAGGTCAGCCCTCCAGGCCCGCTTTTGTCAGGATCAGACGCCCTCAGATCCTGGGCTTGTCATTACACACAGCAGGAACAGACACTTGGCAAGTGCTGCCACAGATGGTCCGCTCCTCGCGCTGCCCTCATGACCCGGCAGCCTGCATTGCCTCCCCAGCCTTCTGATGTCTTCAGAGAGATGCTTTTGATATTTTTGTTTGGCTTTTCCAGTCTTAGTGGGAGCACTGATCTGTGTGCTGTAAACTACTGCATCCTATGTGGAAGTGGAAGTCTGTTTCCTGTGTTTATAATTTCAATTTCTGTCTCTGATCACTCGCTGGTAAATACAAGCATCCACTGCATCGTGAACATCGACCTAGTATTCTGTGACCTTGCTAAGCCTTCTGATTAGTCTGCCGCGTTTCTTGGTCCTATGGGATTTTCTATGTAGAGATTATGTTGTCTACAAGTAAAGGTTTTATTTACTTTTTTCTTCCTTACCACACTGGCCAGGGCATCCAACATGACCCAGAACTGGTGGCCGTGGACACCTGTCCTTGCTTCACTCCCCTCCACCGCTAAGTGTGAAGTCCCCTGTAGGGCTTTGAATAGCTTCTCCTGTAAATGTGGGGAGCTCCTTTCCCAACAACCCTCCCCTCATGCATGGGGGACGCCAAGATCCAGGGCTCCTGGGGGATGCCTGCATCCACCACCTAACTAACCCCCTTTCCACCTTAACCAAGTGTAAAGTAATCATACACTGCGAGGTGTGGCGGCTGAACTAGCATAATTTTTTTCCTTCACAATTTCATAGATAAAAGACTCATTCTGACTGTAGATCTTGGGGGCCTGCAGATTGGCACAATTGTTTAAGTGTCTGCTCAGGCAAATTCAGTCAGGGACCTGAGTTTGACCCCCGGCTCTACAAGCCTCACCCGCCGTGCCCTGAAGGCATTGTCAGACAGACAAAAAAAAAAAAAAAAAAAAAAAGCCTGACTGTGGATCTTAGCAACATCA
>PVKN010015130.1:8350-18826 GCA_004027915.1 Capromys pilorides
TTTTTTTTTTTTTTTTTTTTTTTTTTTTTTTTTTTTTTTTTTTTTTTTTTTTTTTTTTTAATTTTATTTATTTATTTATTTGTTTGCTTAACACTTTTAAATGAAATTATTATCCCCATGCAGAGAAAGGCCAAATCCATGACAGGAAAGCAGATGAGTCACTCTAAGAATCCATGAAGACACTGAAACAGCGTAGAGAGGCGCAGAAAGCCACTTTGGCTGTAGGATGGCCGGTCTCAGGTTTTGTGACTTTAGAGTACATTTTCAAGTGCTAGAAATTCAGGTAGCATGGGTGAGTGGAGGTCAGATTTTTTCCCTAAACAATGCCTCTCGTTCCACTGTTCCTTAAGTGTGATGTGACTTGGAATTCTTCCCACTGACAGGTAGGATGAACATGAATATCTGAGCAAAAGCAAGCAGTGCAAGAAGATCCCAAAGCTCAGCCACAAAAGGTGAGGGCCCTTCACACTTGTCCAACAGAAGGCCTGCCTGAGGTTTTGGTTCCCAAGTAAGCATTCCCCTGTCCTGGGTCCACCACGCTGCAAGAAAGCCCAACTAGCTCTCGTCAGGAGGCTACCTGGAGAACCTCTGAGACGGCATGAAGGCATGATAGGAGAGAGACATCCGGCTGGTCTTCAGCTGCTCCAACACTGAGTGAGTGAGGGTCCAGGAGAGACTCCAGAGCCAACTGGCCAAGTTCTTGCCCTCATCACCAAGCCACATAAACCAAGAGAGACCAAAGCACAATCATTATGCACCACTCGATCTTTGAGATCCCTTGTTATACCGCAAGAGGTAGTTGGAGCAGAAGGAAAAACTTAAAACAACTCTAAACAGATCAGAAATCATTCCACTCTACAGAGTCGTGGTCCTACACCCCATGGAAGATATCTTCAATTTCTTCTACTGCTGTGCTTGGCAGGGTGACATTTTGGGTACATCCAGGCTCCAGGAGAGGCCTTCTTTTCTGACCCTGGCTCTGTGTCATTAGTCTGTACCCACTTTCTGTATCCTGTAGCACCTCAGCATAGAACTCTGTTCAATCCCTTTTTCTGCAGAGACGTGCAATGGCAAAAGGATCTGTGTCCAATTGACAGGCTTAGCCAATAGCCAGCTCTTGGTTTCTAATTCCATCTTCCAAGAAAAGGAAGCAGAGATCCCTGGAGAACGTACTGCTTCCAGATCCAGGAAGCAAAAAAGTTCTCAGAAAGAAAAATGATGGCAAACCGGGATAGGGGTCAACCTGGAAGAGCTCCCAATGGCAAAACCAGGACCATGAGGACAACAAAATGACAAGGCAGTGGGTGATCACCGGTTTTATAGATATCAGTTACACAACTACTAATGCCAATAAACTGCTTAGATATTGAGTCTTACCCTGTGACAGTTCTGAATCCGCTACATAAGTACCACTCTGCTAGAGATACTGCTGCTGTCACTGTTTTATAGATAATGGTACAAAGCTTGTCACACTGAAAGACAAACCAGAACAAGGTAGGCGAAGAACCCCTGGGGTGGTGGGTGCTGGCCAGCTTAGCCCTGTCCAGCCACCCCAGACGGAGGCAGCAGAGAACTCCTTCAGAACCCTCTAACAGTCTGGTGTTCTCTCCAGGTCCCACAGCCTGGGATTTAAATATACATTTATCTAACACCAAAATTTGATCTCCCTCTGCCATAAACCCAATCTAATATTTTTTATTCTCTTTAAAATAAAACACAGTATAATAAATCTTTCCTGTGATAATCACCCTCAGCACTGTGATCGTTACATTAAGATTGCAGTCATTCCGCAACCCTGACCTCCCAAAATATGAGGTAGTTATGCTGATGCCGTGCAACCTCCCAAGCTGCACAAAGTCTTCTACTTTCCAGAGAAAGCATATTGATTAACCTGTTAAGTAAAAAACAAACACATCTGCCCAAGCGCCCAGCCTGGGTGCCCCTGCTCTACGGAGGCACGGCAGAGCCCAGTGGACCTGAACACGCTCTCCCAAGAATTTCAACTGAGCTCCACTTCCAGGAAAAGACGCACAGGAGGGAACAAGGGGAATGTGTTTTCCTTGATTGAAAACAAAAATCACAACAACTTCCAGGGATTTTCTGTCCCAGAACCAACACAAAGTCCTGCCTCAGACCACTACCTCCACATGGTATTACCAGAACAAACAGTTGTGGCTGTTTGGGGCAGAAGGGCCCACACTGGAGAGGGTGGAGCTGCCACTCGGAGTGCCTGCCACAGGCCAGGAGCTGTCCTGGATGCCTGCCAGTATCCCGCAAGCACTTAGCACACACTTGCAGCAATTTATTAACTCATTTCATATGTGAACCGCAGGTTCAGAGAGGAAACACAAGTTACCTGAAGCCACACAGCTAGCAAACGATAGAGGCGTAAGTCTAGAGACGAGTGGGCATCTTGTGACACCCAGCTGCACTGAGTCAGCGTGGTGCTGGGGATGGAGGGCCACCTGAGCGTGGCTGCCAGCGGCATAAGAGGAGGCCTGGAGGGGAAGGTGGGGTGCTGCTGACCCTCCTGCAGAAGCCTGTTGGCTGGGTTTCCTGATGAGAGCTTGGCTGTTCTCATGATCAGAGTCCTCTCTGTCACTGAGGATGGCTGTGGTTCATTTCCAGGGAGCTCTGCCCACTCTACTCCCCAGTCCTTACTTTCAGCACTGCTTCCTGGCTCCAGCGCAGATCCCTCAGCCTGCCAGCACAGATCTTTCATCCCACTGGCACAGACTTTCTAGCTTCCATCGCTGACCTCTGGGCCTTTCCAGTGCAGATCCTTGGTGCAGACTTCCCTGGGACATTGCCCTGTGCTGTAGGTCTTCAACTGGGCTCATTCATAATGTTGCTGTGGGATCCAGGACCACGGGTGGATTATTTGGGCCTCTAACACGTAGATAGCTCTCTCGCACTCCTGCGCATTTGACTTCTTTGGGGAGATATTATAAAGTGTCCTGTGTTAAATCTATCCCCTGGCAAGCCCTGAGTCCTTCAAGGCTCATGTAGGCTTCCTGGGTCATAGTGAGGTCAGGACGGTTGAACCATTGTCATTTTAACTTGCCATTGTGCACTAATCTTAGACTCCCATGAGTTGCAAAGAGACTTTCCATGTACTCAGATTGCTCTGTTAACACCTGAAATGACTTCTTCCCTCATCATAGCTAAGACATTACCCCAGGGCCATCCATCGGTGACCTGAATTACAGATCCTGTCCATTTCACTGGTTCCCTTCCTAAGGTCTCGCCCTACCTCAGGGTCCCAGCCAAGTCTCCATGTAGGCATGGTGGTTAATTCTCCTTCATCTCCCCTGGGGACAGCAGGTCACCAGCTTTATCTTTCATTGTGCTTATGCTATGTCAAGTACCAGTCTTGCTGGAGAACATCTCCCTGCTTGGCTCTACCTGACGGGTGCTTGGAATGGGGAGAGGTCACAGGGTGCACAGGACCTCTGCCTTCTGAGAAAGAAGGGGCAAAGGGACTGTCCTTTTTAGGTGTGTAGGGGGCAGTTCCATTGCATCCTCCTAGTTAAAGCCAGGCAGAAGGCCTGACCCTGGAGAAGGTACCACAGATTGCACTCTGGATGGGAGGATCAGAAGGGAATGGATAGGTAGTACATGAAAACTAGTATCTCTGGGCTTTCAAAAATGCCTCAAAACTCCCTTGATGGGACACCTATGAAAGCTGGGAATCTGCCACTACCATAGTGGTCGCTTGTATTCTATGAAGCCTACAGCAGCCCCTATCATAGACCAATGGGACTGCTCTGCCCTCTTGGCAGCAGGTGGCAAGTGCGGGGCCTTCCTGCAGGACCTCCCTTCAGAAGAAGACTCTGCCAGGAGGGGTGCAGTGGGCACACAGCCCCAGCCACTCACTCAGGATCTGCCCTTGCCCTGGGGTCAGGCCACGCCCTTCCTGGGCTGCACTCCAACCCATTACGAGCACCGCACTGGAGCAAGACCCAAACCACGTAGTCCGCTTTCCCTGGGCTCCCTCCAGAGCACAGCAGGCCAGGAACCCCTCCAGCCCACCGGCCCCAGGGCCACCTTGGGTTTGCTGCTGTTCCTGCCCACCATTCCTTCCTCCTCTTGTCCCTTGGTGAGCGCCAGGACCGCCCCGGACCTGCAGGCTCTCCCTACCCACCCCTGCACCTTCTCCGCTTGATCTTTATGTATTTTATCTTTTAAGTTTTGCTTTATTTTTAATTAAAGCGACTGCACACATTTCTGCAGTGCAGTGCAGTGGCTTTGCCTGTGTGTTCCTCGTGGAATGATCAAGGGACACCGACTAGCATACCTGGCACCTCGAATATTGACGATATTTGTGTGGGGAGAACATGTAACATGCTCTCCATGAGATTTTCAAATATAGAACACACTGTTTTTAATGGTGTCATCACGTTGTGCAGTCGGCCCCAGAAAGTGTGCCCCCCATCTTCCTCCTTTTTAGTCTACGTCTGCTGCCCGTCAGCAGAGTGAGAGCGTTGGCCTAAACGTCTTGATCTCGCTGCTATCCCCTTCCGGCCCGTCGTCCCCTGCTCCTCCCAGGTCTTGGCCTCTTGGCATACACTGACTGGCTTCCTCCATCCCTTCTCCCTCCCCTAACTGTCCCCAGCTTCTGCTCTCCTCATCACCATTTCTGTGAGGTGATTTTCTCACAACCCACACGTAGGTAGAGCATAAGGCGTTCATCTCTCTGGGCCAGGCTTCTTTCACCTCACAAATTCCTGCTTTCTGAAAGCTGAATATATTCCGCCTGATACATACATGCATTGTAATCCACCCATCTATTAATAGGTGCTTAGGTGGCTTCTGCACCTGGGCTATCATGAACAGCTCAGCAATAAATATGGGTGGGGGGGCCCTTCCATACACTGTCTTCCAATCCCTTGGGTATAAAATGAGGAGAGCTGGGCATGGGGGTACACTCTTGTAATTCCAGGCCTTGGGAGGCTGAGACAGGAGGATCACTGTGAGTGCTAGGCCAACCTCCTGGGATATACAGTGAGTGAAGGCCAGCCTGAACTACATAGCAGATCCCTGTCTCAGAGAGAGAGAGAGAGAGAGAGAGAGAGAGAGAGAGAGAGAGAGAGAGAGAGAGGCTGGGGAGATAGCTTGGCAACATAAATACCTGTGGGGAAAGATCAAGATCCAGAGTTCAATCCCTGGTAAAAGAAAGAGAGAAAGAAGGAAAGAAGGAAAGAAAGAAAGAAAGAAAGAAAGAAAGAAAGAAAGAAAGAAAAAAAAAGAATTTCATTCCTTAAAGACAAGTTTTCACTTTGCGATTGCTGCCTGAGCGACTCCCGTAAGCCCGGTGTGTTGGAGGCCCTGCTGGCTACCGATGGGCCCTTGGGGAGCGACCGAGTCAGGAGGCTCCAACTCCTCAACCACAGCATCATTGTCAGGAAGCGTGGCAACGCAGGGAGGGCCCAGCTGCAGGGCAGGCATGGCGGCCGCGCTCCTGGAGACCGCAGCTGCTCCCCGGCCTCTTTCCTCTCCGGCTCCTCGGTCCTCCATCATCGTGGCTTCCTGGTGGCCGCGCAGCGAGCAACTTCCCTCTCCACAGGCCCTTCCCCCAGGACCTGAGCCTCCCCTGCGCCCACAGCAAGGACAGGGGCGACCAGGGACTGCTGCCTCCGAACCCCTCTCCTGCGTTTCTGCAGTCAGGAAGAGCTGAGCGATGCCCTCCCTTTGTCGCCAGGTTGCCCATCCAAAGCGGGGAAGCGGGAGTGGCTCTGTGGTCCGCAGACTCTCCGGCCAGGACGTCACCTCTGCCGGGGAGCTGCCTCGCCCTCCAGAGCTGCAACCACGCTGAGCCCTTCTCAGATCACAGGCTTGTTCTCTGCTTTGGGGCCATAATAATCCACAAAGCGGAAGTCCTCTGCCAACCGCCCTTTCCCCGAATGGACAAAATTTCTCCTCGCTTCATCTCAACTGTGCAGCGAGGTCCCCCTGGTTGCTTAGGTTAATTAAGATGTTGAGGTTGAACTCAAAATGTCTTAGGGCGCCTAATCTAATAACAGATACCTTTCCCAGCCTCTTTCTCTTTCTGCTCGCATGTGCGCACACAAGCACATCACACAGACACACACACACACACACACACACACACACACACACATACACACACAGCTCCAGCCACATTTTATCACCTTTCAAAGTACACAGTACAGAAAACAGCCTCATGCCTCGGAAATTGAGGTTTATCTGAAAACCACTGTAAAACAGGCAGCACCCACACCTCGTTTTCTGCTTGTCCACGCACAGACATAAAAACCACCAGCTCGAAACTTCCAGAACGGGTGCTCATTTGAAAGAAGATACCAGCAAGACACTGCATGGGCCTTTGTCCCCCAGGGACCTGACGATTATGGGGATAGACAGTGACCAGCACCACCTGAGCAGGAATCAACAGCAAGCTCGCTCCACAAGCTGGGGAAGCCAGGTGACCCCGCAGCCCACACGATTCTCCATCTTCCATGAATTCGTTGAAGAATTGCCACACACACCCCAAAAAAGAAAGAACTGCCACACCGGATGCTCTTCACTGAGTCACGTGAGAAACCTGGGGTCCCTGTCCCTGAGTCAAAAAAAGATTGACTCCAGCTCTAACAGAGAAGTTTTCACAATACTGACAGCAGTGTATTTCGTGTGCCTCTGTTGTGCTAAATTTACATTTATTTTACTGTAGTTGAGAGCGAACTCTATGACAAAAAAGTCCAATTCAGCATAAGAAACGCTCTTTCAGAGAGCACTGAGCCCTGATAAGAACCTTGCTATAGTTTAATTAGCAGAAATTTTTTCTTTCCTAACAATGAGGCATGTCTGAGAATCCACGGGGTCTCCCAGAAGCACAAGCGCGGCAGAGCTGCTTTCTTCCCTGGCTTCCCTGGATGTCTGAGCTTGGAGCTGCTCCTGCCTCGTGAGCGTCTGCGTCCCCTCGCCTCCCCGCTCCCCCGTAACAACCCCCACTCTCCGCCTTCCCCTGCGCTGTTGGCTTGGCACCCTCGGCCCCCTCCTCCCACTCTGTGAGTCCCCCCTGCTGGGTGCCTCCGCCACACCCCATACTTTAACTCTCACAATTATCCTCCACCGTAACTGCTGGCTTAATTTCCACCACCACCACCACCACCCCCAGCTCCAGCTCCCTGAAATGAAGAACCCGTCTGTCTTGCCCGCAGCGTGCCTGGCTCTGGCTCGGGTGCTTCTCTGTAAATATCCCCTCCCCTCTGAGCACCGTGCATGAATGGCTCTCTGTGTCCCAGCGCGGACGTGCAAATAAACTCACACCATTCTGAACAGCGAAGCAATTAAAGTTTTTTTTTTCCTCCTGGATGTATAAAGTGAGATACAGACAGTGAGAAGCTAAGCTATGAACAAAAAGGCCTCGAGGTCTCATGCAAACGCGTACAGCTGACATTTGCTGAGCACCAACTCCAGCCTGCCGCAGCTCTCACTGCCCACGGCCTCTCTGAAGCACCCCCCGGGGCTCTTAGGCTGCTACCGGGGTAGCTCTCCTGGCTCTGCAAAAAGGGACACCGAGGAACAAAGGCACTGAAATTTCCTTAGAGAACCCGGCCACTAGGGGCGCCGCTGAGTCGTGAAGCCGGGCAAACCTCAGCATTTACATGCTTAACCACGCGATGACAGATGCTGGCGGATGAGCCCCAGATACTTAGCAATAGCGAATACTGTCCTAACGAGCAGCTCAGGCCTGAAGAATGTATCTCGCAGCAGATCCAAGACAAACAGCTTTCTTTGTGAATGCTGGCTAAATACGAATGAAGAACAAGAGAGCAGAAGCAACCCTGTCCAGGAGTGAGGAGCCCCGGCTGCCACGCAACCCTCTCTCTAGGTAGCTGTACCATACCGGGTGAATCAACTCTCTCCCGAGCCTCAGTTTCTCATCTAATTATCAAAAGGAGACGTCATGGGAAGGAGCCCTTCAAACCCTGTTGTGGTATCTTCGCTGGCGTCTGTCACTAGCAGAGATTAACAGAGACACCAAGCGGGAGAAGTCGCCTAGGCCAAATATTGACTCTGAGGCTGTAACTTAACCTCCAATGTTTGTTCTACAAAACTCAAATAATGTTTGGCGAGGTGGAGAGCTCTTGATCCCGCGGTGGAGAGCAGGCGCTGTCAAATCCCAGCTCTCAACGCCCGCCCTCCTCTGCACTTGACAGTGTTTGTCTAGGTGGGGTGAGGGATGCCCGGACTTGCGCTAGGAGCCCGGCTGTTGGGAGAAGTCCGTGCCCGGAGGGGGCGGCGTTTAGAAAAAAGCCAGCCCGCGTCGTCGCGCTGCGCCTGACTCAGGAGCCCCGCGCGGGGCCTCCTCCACCGCCGCTTTGTTCTAACACCAGGCCAGAGGCTCAAGTCGGAACTTGCCTGACTCAAACAGGATCGCAAGACTCCTGCTCCACCAGGGAGGGAAAACAAGGCTGTCGCCAGATGCGCGTTGGTGCCCCGGCCACTGGGAAGGGCCGTGCACTCACACCCAACCGCACTGGGTCGGGAACCCCAGGCCTCCCAGGGTCTTCAGGATCAGCAGGCTGCTGAAACTCTGATTGACCTAAACCTTTGGGCACTGCTTTTCTGCTAGGCAGGGTGTCCCACTTTCTTTGCTTGACTTGTTAGAAAAGGAAAGGTTCTAAATCGTTCCCAAGCTGGGCCTCCAAAGCTTTAGTCCCAGTATAAGGCAACAAATATTTTCAGGAGTTATGGCTGGATTTAGTGTTAGATAATTTTGAATGAACAGCTCTACCCCTTAACAGCTAAGTTCTCTTACCTGTAAAAAATGAAAATTATGATGCTCACGCCTGGGGATCCCGGGAGATAACAAGCACTCGTGGGCACAAACAAGGGCTTAATGAGAGTGCTCAGGATTTCTTGCATGAAGGTCATTGAAGGTCATGTTTAATCGCTTTAGAGCTCTACACCAACTACAGTTGGGGAGGAAATTATTTCACTGAAATATCTTCCAGATTATTATTCTGGAGCTTAGAACAATTCTTCTAAAAAAAAAAAAGATGTTAAATTTTAATAGGCAGGTGGACCCTAGAGAGAGAAACCAACTGCGTTCCCCAGTGAAGTTGCATGTAGTCAACAACCACTTAAAAGCACTAGACTTTGAATAAGATAGTTCCTTCCTTCCTTCCTTCCTTCCTTCCTTCCTTCCTTCCTTCCTTTCATTTCTCTTCACTGGCACTGACTCATTCTCCGCACTGCGGGAGGGGGATGGACAATGGTCTCCACTGCAGGAACAGACAGTGCTATGAGCCTTACAGGACCGTGGACCTTGGTGTTGGACAAACCCAGGCTCGAGGCCCAGCTGACGCCAGCTGCACCTCCCGCTTCTCAGCCTTCTCATCTGTAGAACGAAAGTACCACACCTAAGCCACAGAGTCACTGTGAAGATTAAAGAAGTCGTCCTCCCGCCCTTACTGTGGAACGTTCAGCTCTGCCCACAGCCGGCTGCTGGTGGTCAGGATTATCAGGTCTTTATTACTGTCGGGTTCACACTGCTGGACTGTTAGAGTGTCCCTGAGCCCTACTGTTTGCTGACTTCGGATACAATATTCTGCGCATGGTAACTGCAACATTTGAAGCACCAAAGCTTGGCTGTTATGGGCGAGGGCTGGGTTCCATAACCCTCCCATCTTGCCGCCTTTTCTGAGTTTCTTCCTCCTTCAAGAGAACAAATTACTGATGAGATTGTAGGTCATTTGTCATGCCAAACCTTCCTTGGGGTCCAAATTATTGTGCATTACAGGTACAAATCCCCATCCATCTTTTGTCTTTTCCTTCTTGTTCTAGATTCTTCCACAGCCTTCAGAGCTTGCCACGAACCCCTTTGTGAGCCTTAATCACAGTGCATCATGGTGAATGGAGGGGGGATGGCCTAGCAGGCTGGCAAAGCACCCGTGGGGCGTTCCCGAGCAAGGCTGACAGCAGATGGGAGTCTGAGTGGGGAGACCCGCCAACGTGTGGGAGGCCCAAGGTCCTAGGCTTACAGTTAGGACAGTGTGGAGAGGGAAGAAGAAACAAGCATCGCCATCTTGGCAGAGCTCCAGTCCGCACCATCGCCTTTGGACATCCATCTCTAGCTTCCTCACCCTCCCCATAGAGACTCGCACCTGCGACTCCAGGGAGCTTCCAGGCCTCCGAGCCTCCTTGCTGTGTGGCTTTCTCCTTCCTGGGCGGAGCAGCCCCTGGACGCTCTGGGTCTCCAGCGTGCCGATGGCCATGGAGATTCCTGATTCCCACAGACAGTGGCCGGCTCTGCTGGCTCTGACCCCGTGAACCTACCTCCTACGTCTCTTGTATAATCGTGCATCTGTTTCTACAGGCTCTGTCCCGCTGAGCACCCCAAACGCTGCATGCTTCTCTACTGCCAGTCTTCTGCAATTCCCATTGGAGTGCATTCTCTGACCTCCGGTTCCCACAGCACTACGTTTCCATTCCGTTCTGACCTTGCAT
>PVKN010015131.1:0-18694 GCA_004027915.1 Capromys pilorides
CCTAAAAGGAAAACAAAATCAGAAAATCCTCCAATGACAAGACTTTTGTTAATGAATTAGAGTCCAAGATTTCTTTTTTAACTAAAGGGTATTGATAAATTATACTAGTTAAAAATTGAGCTTATTGTTAACTAAGAACACCAATACATAAATGTACAGTTGTTTTGTTATGTGGAGTGCTCTTCTGGAAGTTTCTCCAGATAGAGTAAAACCTTGATACAGCAATAGGTTACTTACACATTTTTCTTATAAAGCATCTACTTGAGGGTCCTCTCATAGTAAATGTCCTGTTTTGAAGAAAGAGTTCACATTTTATATTATGACTCATATGTCCTGAAGTGATTAAATTTAGTATAAGGTGCAATTTAATTAAAATCTGAATTTTGAAGAAAACAGAGGAATTATTTGCTGGTGGTAATTTTTTGGCTTCAATGGCCAAAATAATTTAGTGCATAAAGGCAATTCCTCCATTTGCTCACTTAACTGAAAATGGCTCTCCACAGGTGAACAAAAGGATAATTTTTTTCTATTTTATGTAGAACTACTCTTAACAATTCAAGAAAGGCTTTTAAGAATTGAAATCTGGTAATGCTAATACAGTTAGTTAGATTGCAGTTACAGTTACAGATACAGTTACATTGCATTACGGATCATGAGCCAGATAGATAATGAACTCAGAAGAGTTAGCAATCTTTTTACTGGAGATCAAACTCAGGACCTTGCACATGCCAGGTAGGCACTTGTGCCCCTTAGCTATCTCCCCAGCCCCCAACAATCTTAATAAAAAAGTAGAAAATAGATTCCCCTTCACACAGCCTTATTTTTCCCTCTGAACTAGAACTTTTAACTTCATTATTCATAATTGCTTTCCATTTGATTGTTTGTAACAGGGGACGAACTGGGAGGATCCGTGTCCTGTCTTTTAAAACTGGCATCATTTCTCTGTGTAAAGCACATTTGGAAGACAAGTACAGATGTAAGTCATGTACAGTAACTCTGTTCTTTTATTGATGTTGGCTAATTACCCTAGTTCTAGATGGGAAGTGACATACTGTTCTTGTTTGACAGCAGATTTCCCATGTAAGATGTAGCTTTTAGAGCGTCATAAAATTTGCTTTGTGCCATTCCCTGTCAAACGTTAAATTACAGGTATTTAAGTAGAGCACGAGGATTAACTTCTCCAGTCCAAGTATTATTTTACGTTACATTGACTGTCTCTGAATAAAACACATGTTCCTAGGGGATAAAGTCTGATTTTCTAACCCCTTTGTATAAGTCAGCAAAATACATGGGAAAGTTTAATCCCTGCTCTTGCCTCGTTGTTGGAGTCTTATTTAAAGAATACTATCTGGCATTCATATTTGAGAAACATTGTTTATTTTATAATCATCTTACTGCAAGTTGAACTGACACAGCCAAGTCTGGGACGTGACTAACATTTTATTATGCAAAGGAAAGATGGCTTGCTATTTCTTAAAGGCTAAATACTACCTTATTGAATTTCCCTTTGATTAGCCATTGGGTTCTTCTGCTTAAAGAGTTCAAATCTAAATTAAATTTAAATGCTACAAGAGTGCTTAAGAGTTAGATGACCAAGCAAGCATCCATTCTCATTGTAAAGGACAACACTAGGATTTCCCCCCCTTAAATGCTTGTACAAAATCTTTTCCAAAGGAACATTAAACAAACCCAGCTTATCTTGTCTTGTCCCTTTTCCCCTAAGGGCTCAGCACCCATGGTTGAGGACACGTGCTGAGCTTAAGGACAGGCAGGGAACAAAAAGACCAAATTCCTCCGAAGCTGCTCTGTGTTCTCATGTACATTTCTCTAGTAAGAGTAAGCCCCAAAATACACAGAGTGGTTCAGCTCACTTTTATGTACTTTTGACTTGAGTTTTCTCATCCTGACAATCAAAAAGAAAACACCAAGTAGGGTGGGAAAGCTGAACAGCTTTTATTAACTCTTTAAAATTATTCTAGGATGAAATTATTTCAGTGGGATTTTGTTCTGTAAGGATTGTAGCTACTTACTATAAGTTTACTTTAAACAACAACAACAACAAAAAGACAGAGTCCTTGCGATGCTGTCCAGCTTCGGCCCAAACTTCAGGCCTCTGGAGGAGCCAGGCCCGTAGGCACATATCTCTGTGCTGGGCTATAAATTGATTTCTAATCTAACCTTGCCAGTAGTGCAGTCATAGTGCACTGAAAATACTAAATTGGACCATCAGGGGAGCTTTGAGCCTCTGTTTCAAGTAATTTCTTTACAAAGCACATGTTTTGAGGTTGAGGAAACAAAAACACTAACTTCAAAGTGAAATACTTAAAATAATTCATAACTTGGCAAAAAAAAAAAAAAACTCTCAAGAGATAGTAAAAGCTGTGCACATAGTCTACTATTGCATCTTAGCAAGACTGTTAAAATATTTCATTGCTTCGAGCTAAATAAATGTGCCTATGGGTACAAGAAGCTTTCTGGGATTTGATTTTGATTGGCAACTTCTAGATGAAGATGATATGATTTAAATGATTTTGTTTATAAGAATAGAGCATACATTGCTAGTGTTTGATACGTTCATGCAGTCAGGCGCACAGAGCATCCGCTGTACTCCAGGTATTGCTGTTCTATTCCACAGAGAGAGTTGTGGCATGCAGTTGAACAAGGTAGGGACCCTGCCCTCAAGGAAATATTCTCCAGTCAAAAAGGCAAACATAGGGGCCGGCGAGATGGTTCAGTGGTCTAAAGCGCCTGCTTAGGAGGGCTCAGGCAACTGCGGGGACTGCAGTTCGATCCCCGGCACCACATGCTGCGCCAGCGCCACCACCAGGGCAGGCTGAGCCAGCCACAAAATGAATAAAGAAACAAACAAACAAATAAATAAATAAAATTTAAAAAAAAAAAAAAAAAAAAAAAAAAAAAAAAAAAAATTAAAAAAAAAAAAAAAAAAAGGCAAACATAAATCAGTAACAATGTAGTGTGGTTATGAGCCAATTATAAATCAGCACAGCATCCTGTGTAAGCCACATACATGATGGACTAGAAAATGATCTAATGAGTCCATGAAGATTTTATCCAATTTGTTACATTTCTACATTTCTTAGGTTCTAAAGGAATGGTGCCCTAGCCCAGTTATATGGATCTTACTGCTAAAACTTTCATGACAGTCATTACATCACATACTCGTATGTGTATTTCCCAGATAATTGTGTTCTGTGTTAGGAACATTCAGGCATTAAGATCATATACAAACTTGCATTTCCTAAAGGGCTGTAGTTGATTTGAAAGTTGTTACCTTTCATGTAAACATAGTGATGATTACCTTAGTCTACAAAATTCTGTCTGGACTAGCATATGTTGGAAAGAAAGCCTCCTTGTGGGAATATGGGCTACTCCTGAGAATTGAGTTGGTACTAGAAAATCGGTACTAGAATGGAGTTGAACATTAGGCACTGTATCCATTGGGTAAAGTATTTTGATGGCTTCAGTTCTCTTCTTTTTTCAGACCTTTTCAAGCAAGTGGCAAGTTCAACAGGATTCTGTGACCAGCGTAGGCTGGGCCTCCTGCTGCATGATTCTATCCAAATCCCAAGACAGTTGGGTGAAGTTGCATCCTTTGGGGGCAGCAACATTGAGCCGAGTGTCAGGAGCTGCTTCCAGTTTGTAAGTGACACGTTTACTTTTTGTTCCATTTTGAAAGCCTCACTGCACTTGTGTTTCTCACTTTAGCTCCTTTGTGGACACTGGTACAGGATTGGGGATCTTAGCAAACCCTGTAGGAAGCAGCTGCTGGGATTGTTGGTGCTAGGAGCAAAGACAATGCAAAGGCAGCAAAAGATGGGGCCATCTGTAGCAGGAACTGTATGGTTTCTCAGGTGCTAGGAGGAAGAATGTGTAGATTGGTTCAACCAGGCGGGAAGTAAATCTTGTTCCATGGAAATCCATGGTAAAGAAGAAAATGACCTTTGTAGGGGAGTCTCTTAGTCCCACCCCCAATTATGTTATTGTGGCTTCCTTTATAAAGGCTGTTGGTAAATAGTTAACAGTTGTCTCTCTCTCTCTTTCTCTTTTGGATTGAGTCGGGTATGGTGGTGCATTTCTGTAAGCAAAGTACTCTGGGCCGGAGGCTAAGGCAGGAGGATTGCATGTCACCTGGACAAACTAATGACTTAATGAGACCTTGTCACAAAGTAAAAGGCAGTTGGGAATGTAGCTTGATATGAAGGCTCTGGATTCAAGTACTGTAGAGAGAGACAGGGACAGAGAGACAGCCTGAATGTTATTGCTCTGAAATCCCCCTACTATTATAAAGCCTTCATGGTGGTATAGTCTTTTTTAGAGAGATGGGAGTCAATGATGGCAATGAAACCCACTGCTTCATGTGTGCTATGCAAGCATCCAGCCACCGGGCTACCATCCTAGCCCACCCCATAGTCTTAAAATATGATGTGAGGTTGTTAAACCTTGCCAGTGTCAATCAATTGAGAAATATACTTACCCACTTCTCTCTCGTTCTGTCTCTGTCTCTGTCTGTCCACCCGTCCTCCCTCCTGCTCTCCCTCCCTCTCTCCCCCCTTGCCCCTTCTCCCTCTCTCTCTCACTGTCCCCCCTCTCTTTCTGTCCTATTTTTTTCTACACCATAATTAGTGCCCCAGAAACACCTGTTCCTCCTCCTAGTGCATATGCACAGCCACTGATAGACATTTGCTGTGCTTGTGTTTTTGGTAAGGTAGATAAGGCCACAGTGAACATCTTCATTACACTTGGCTCTTTCCTTTAAAGTTGTTTTCCTCAGGATAAATTCTCCAGAAATGCAATTATCAGCCTAGTAGATATAAATATTTTTGTGGCATTTGATACATACGACCAGCTGGATTTTCTGCAAAAGTTATTTCTAATTGCAATGCCACCAGCATTAAAGGAGAGGGTATTTGCAGGACCACATTATTCACAGTGTTCTTATTTTTTCTAAAGGCTCTGAGGGTTTTTTTTTTTAAATGAGGTTTCTCAATCCATGGTAACCCCATTAACAATGGCTGACTTGTACAAAATGGAACTAGCTGTAGAAGCAACTGGGTTAAACCTGAGGTTATTTTTTCTCTTTTTATTTTAACAATAAATTAAGATAGAGCTACAACTACTTTCTGGGCAGAGCCCTGTGAATATTTAGATATGTAAAGCACTTTGAGTATTTAATAATTAATTAGGCAAATTGCACACAAAATAAGCCTACTTAAGTAGAATAGGATATACGGTTTGAGTGGTTTTGCCAGAGTGATGGTGGATTTTTTGTAAAGGTGAAATAGATGTGGAGGAATAAAAGCATTTCCACATCATACCCAACTCTCCAAAAAGATGAATAGAGTATTACTATCTAGATTTTTTACGTGTTGCTAGATTCACATTTCTTCTCCAGAATGTAGATGCAAGTAACTTTCACATATATAGTAAATATTAATGACTGCATGTAATGCAGATTCTGTTTTTTAAAATCAGCTTATACATTAACGCACAGCACTGTGAGGTTCTTTTGGCTTGTCTTTGTCTTCCCTTTCATCAAGTTCCAGTTACTGTCTGAGTTAGTTGTGGAACACATCCACATTCATATGCACATATCTGTGTATATACATGTGTGTCGTGTCTTGGCTTGAGGGTAAGAATCAGAACACGAACTTGGTGACAGGAGTCTGTTCAAAGCTGGTCCCTGCTGCAGAGAAAACTGGGCTGTGTACAGGGGCCTCCAGGAATTTCCACGTCCTGTCATGCCATTGAACTGACTCATCACATAACCACCACCACCTTCCCTTCTGTTCTCCTTTGATTTTGTTGTCAGAACAAAGGGGCTGCTGAACAGAACCTCTGCTTTCCGTGGTGTTGCCTCCCATAACAGGAGACAGTTGGCTCCTACTGTTTATTATTTCCCCTTCCCTCTCCCTTCTTTTTCTTGCAATTTGGGGGACTGGGAATTAAACACAGGGCCCTCACACTGACTACATCCATAGCCCCTTTGTAGTTTTCATTTTGAGGCAGGGTCTCACCAAGTTGCCTGGTTGCCCAGGCTTGCCCAGGCTTGTAGCATGCAGGGAGTACAGACATGTGCCCTCTCTGTCCCATCATTTTGCTGGGACGCTGTCTTTCTTCCCTGACTCCACATCTCTTGCTGGGTTACTTCCTGTCTCTGTAATAGCAGGCCTGTCTTCTGAGTGCCAAGGCTTGGAACCAAGTCCATCCTTGCATATTCATGGAAGGCCTCCTGGCCAACCAGTCTCTGAATTTTTGGAAACATCTTTTGTGAGCCTGGGAAGAAATCAGTCAAGAGATGACAGTGGAACAGTAGTAACAGGTGGCTTTTTATTTGCTTGCTATTTTCTATTTTATGAACTGTCTTCTTTGAACATTTATAATTAGAAAAGAACTGGTTAAGTGCCACCCCACAAAGAAACATTTTCTTTTGATCATACTAGAGGTTGGGCCCTAGACATTTGCACTGAGCTACGTGCCCCAGCCCATCTTAAGTTTGGTTTTGAGATGAGGGGTTTCACTAAGTTGCAGAGTTAGCTGAGCTAGAAATTGAAATCCTCCTACCTCAGCTTTCCAGAGAGGTAAGATTACAGGTGTGTGCCACCAGGCCTGGCTAAGACACAGCTTTCAATTCCTTTCCATTGTCACTTTTAGGGTTTCTCCAGGCCTTCTGATCACATGTGAACAGTACCACCCCATTGCCCAGTGAACCTCCACGCCACACTCCAGTCTCTTTCATTGATTGATTGCCTCCTTACTGGTTCGAGCAGAAAGGATTTAACATATGACACCATGCTTCAAAATCTCCAGCTTCTTGCCATTAGGCACTAAATAAATCATAGATTTTGCTGTGTCGCCCATGGACCGTTCCTAATGTGCTTCTATACCCAGTGCTTTGGAGTGGTGCTTGCGCTGTGTGGAAACAGCTGCTCTGCCATTTTCATTTACCATGTTCACAAGTGATATTGTTTCTCATTGCTCCTAGCAAAGCTTTTCCTTCGCACACGCGAATTCCCTAGTGCAATCCTCACCAATCCTTAGAGGATAGTAGAGCAGGTACGCTTTGGCAGTTTTTGCTTTTATTATTGTTTGAGTGATGATCTGTGCCCTGTCCTTTAGCTGATGAAAGAGTGCTTTGTGGTCTCTTATGCTCACCCCGATGTTTGTTGCTTTATTCCCAAATATGTAGATTTCTGATCCATTTTCTTCCTCCCCCTACACCCCAAGGTTAAAAAATAGATATTTCTCTGGACCCTGGGTAGAATAAGACATGTGCCATAGTGACAGAGGGGACAGGAGAGAGATGAGTTGAGGAGAAGAGGAGTAGCTTTGTTATACTGGCAAATTGCATGTTTATGGTAGCATAGGGGGTCTTATTACTTAGATTTGGGAAGCCTGTCAGTTTGTAGCAGTTTATAATCAGATTGAATGGCTCCATTGTGAGTGCTTCCTTTAGAATCCACGTCCTGGCCCTGGCACACTTTTCCTCAGGCAAGTGCTCCACGGAGGTCATCTTGCTTTTCATTATGCGAGGAGCATGAACATACAATGTTTGCTGTAGGGGAAGATAACAGCAGTGCAAATGCCCTCCGCCCTCTGTTTGAAATGCATGACCTTGAGAATGCAGCCGAGCTGGCTCCTTTAGCAGGCTTTGCTCAAAGGCTGCTATTTCTATCAGTCCAAAGAACCAGCAGTAAAGTACCTGTTCCTGTGACACATTCGTTCCTTGCATGGCACAAGTTGACTTTGGATGATAGTCCTTTTATGTCCTTTGTTTCTTGTCACCATTATGTTCTTTGTTTCTTGTCACCAGCTGGAAAACTTACTTTTCTTTTAAGTTGGTACAGTCAGAAAGGCCCCAATCTTCTGATTCAGACAAAGGCACAGAAGTGGTAGGGAAGGAGGTGGGTTTTCTGTGCCACACTCTCTGGATGGTCTTTAAGGGTCTCTGCAGTCCATGTCCCTCTCTACTATCCACGGAAAAAGAGAAAGAGCAATCACTCACCAGTTCGAAATAGAAATTTTTGCCTAGCTAAAATTCATTACATGGAAGAAAGACCCCAAGGAGCCTCAGGGACTGAGACTGGATAGAAATGGTTTCTTTCTTTCTTTCTTTCTTTCTTTCTTTCTTTCTTTCTTTCTTTCTTTCTTTATTTTGCCCTTTCTTTGAGACAGGGTGTCAGTATTGTACTTGAGGCTGGGCTTGAACTCACTTTGTAGCCTAGGCTGGCCTTGAACTTGCAGCAATCCTCCTGCTTCAGGCTCCCCAGTGCTGGAATCACAGGTGTGTGCCACTCTGCCTGGCTAAAAATGATTTTTCGATACTACATTTCATTACTCTCGCTACTTTTTAAAAGCTTAAGTTGGCACTGCCTTGCAATGTTAAGGGTTTCCCTTATCTCTTCATTGGGCTTACATGTCAGTATGAACAAATGGACCATCCGTCCTGAGCCAGTTCAGTTAGGTGTCATTTCAGACCGTTGTAATTTCTTATGCCATCTCGTGAATAGATGAGCTCAGATTTAAAATTCTTAAAAGTACATTCACTGTAATGAATTATTATGTATTGATACTG
Organism: Capromys pilorides; assembly: GCA_004027915.1. Taxonomy (NCBI): domain Eukaryota; kingdom Metazoa; phylum Chordata; class Mammalia; order Rodentia; family Capromyidae; genus Capromys; species Capromys pilorides. The sequence goes on from PVKN010015131.1 coordinate 8,594, forward strand.
CAGTTTTCAATAAGTTTGACTTGTGCAGTATTAAAAAAATCACTGTAAGTCTTTAATTACTGTTAAGCCAAGATTTAAAGACTTTCTTGGTATATTTTAGATATACATGATGATACCATTCATCATAGAGGATTTGTACCTGTACGTCCCCTCCATTCCCTTTAACCTCTTTTCCCCTGCTTATTTACAAAGCCTTTGTTTCCATTTTCCCCTTCTACATTTTTCTTGGTTCTTCTCCCTGCTACCCTATGGTTATTAAAAAGAAATAGTGACAAACACTATGATGTCCTTGTTGATAACAAATGAGGCAAATAGGGCCTTTTTCTATATTAGTAGCATACCACACACTTACCTGGAAACTGACTCTTGGTAATGGTAGATGTAAAGCTTTGAAACCTAATTCTTTACTTCTTTTCTTATTTATTTGTGCATTACTGAGAGTTGAAGCTCAGGGCCTTTGCTCTGCGATATATCCTCAACTCTTTTGATTTTTTTCTTTTTTTTTTATTTTGGAGGGAGGTCTTGCTAAGTCACTAAGATGCTCAGGCTGGACTCAAACTTGCAATCTTTCTGTCCCAGTCTCCCTGAGTGAGGGGATTACAGGAGTATGCCACCAGGCCTACCTAAAAGTAGTTATTGTTAAATAATTAAATTGTCTTTTTAATATCCGGTGGTAGTAGCACTGTTGAGAGGGTTGATGAGCTTTAGGATCTCACTAAGGCCAGCTTGCCCTGGGGGTGGGGCACACTGAGTGCTTGAAGGAACACCCTTTTTCAAATGATGACCAGAGAGACAGAGTGAGTCTATCCTGGGTTATGCAGTTATACCAACTCATGGCTTTAACTACTCGCTTTCAGGTACTACACTCAACCAATAAAATGTTGTATTAGTTACTCTTTTCTCATTGCTGGGATGATAGATTCCCGACACTCAAAATGAGAGAAAGAAAGGTTTATTTAGCTCACAGTTCCTGGAGATTTCATAGTTTAAAACAGCTAGAGTTATGTAGCAAGTCCTTCGAGCCTTATTGCTCAGGTGGCTGGGGAGCTGCCCTGTCCAGAGTGACCCTCTCCATACCGACAAGGGAGGCCGCTGGCCTGGGGGTGGACAGAGCTCATGCTGACAGTTTAACTTTTGGAGCCTCTCTGGCCCTGCCCCTCAAGCCACCCACTGCTCCTCAAGCCATGTCTGCTCCATGCCTTACATGAGGCTTTGGGGGGACAACTAGATACAAACCATAACCAGTGTTAATGTGTTAAATTCATTTTAGTTGATAAGGTGATGATAATGGTAAGTAAATATTCCTTTTCTAACACACACACACATACACATACACACACACACACACACACACACACACACACCTTTATTTCAAATACTTCAATCCAAATTGCAGGTGTCTAGCCTATTTTCAGATAAAGCAAAATAATATCTTTAGGTAGGGAAACTATACTTTTCTGTATTTTAGGGAAGGGTCTATAGGGTGTTCAGGGTCTCACTACTAGATCAGACTCACAGTGATCCACCTGTTTACAGCCTCACAAGAGCTGGGATTACAAGTGAACACCACCAGACTCAGTTTCAATTGTTCTTGCAGAGGGCCCTGGGGGCGGGGCCAGCCTGGCACGCCCAGGGATTGGGCCCCTGGCCCCTGTGTCTGCTTGCAGGTACTTTAATCCGCTGAACTATTTGGCTGGCCCTGGAAACTATACTTTTAAGTGACTCCAAGAGAGTTAGATGTCTGTAAGCAGTGTATGGGAAAACAGGGAGAAGTGTTTTCCCTGTCCACCATGCTAGGCTTTGTAGTATTTTCTTCTGTAAACATCTTAAGGACTTTATTATTTAGATAAAATCAAGTATACCAACTTTATATTCAATATGCTTCGCTTACAAGAGCTAGAATGTCAAAATCTGTTTATTCTACATCTGTTTTCTGCCTCCTGTTGTATTCATGCATTCAAAATGAGTATGTTGCTCTCTCATCTGTCTTCTCAATTGTTCTGTTCATATGACAACAATGAATATCGTCTTTGCACAGTTGTACTATAGCATGATGGAAATGAGAATAAATTACACTCTCAATTGCTGAGAACAATATACATATATGTATCTCATAGATAAATAATAAATCATTCCAGCATATCTAGAATGGTGAGTGACAGAATGATTAAGCACATAGGCCCTGAAGCCCGACCATCTGGGTCCGCATCCCAGCAGTTCTATTGGCTAGATGTGTGATTACGGACACAGTTTTTAACCTTCCTGGCCGTGAACTTTTCGTGTGGCTATGAGGATTAAATGAACCAACAGGAGAAGTGCTTTGGGCCATGGTGCATGCATAGCAGGTGCCCACTGAGTGCTAGCATGTGGTGCCTGGGATCGAACTGTGGTCCCTGTGGTTGCCTAAGCTTGCCTAAGCAGACGCTTTAGACTGCTGAGCTATCCTGCTGGCCCCCTCTCTAGAGATATTAAAATGCCATGTCACAAAATTTTTTACATGGCTAGATAGCATTCTTTAGGCCAATTGATCACATTTTATATTTTTAGCCCTTAGAATAACTCCTAAACATCCTCCATATTTAAAGTTTTTGTTGACTTTTTTTTTTTTTTTTTTTTTTTGGTACTGGGAATTGAACTCAGGATCTTGCACTTGCCTTGCAGGCACTTGTGCTGCTGAGCTATCTGTGCAGCCCTCCTTTAACTTTTTAATCTCCATTCAAACTATTAAGTTGACCTGCTGGGCTTGGATTGTATAGACATTTCTTTCACACCCCTCTTCAGACTGATGGCTAATTGCTAATAATTAAGCAGTTTGTAAAAGTTACTACAGCTTTGCATTCACAGAGCTTTTCTCACAGCTGAAAATAGACCTAGTACTCTATTTCAGAATTGCATTTCACAAAGACAGAAAGCTGAAAAGGAACCTCTGAGCTCCTCTTGGGGATACTTGTGGGACAGTTAAAATTCCTGCACTTTTCATATTTTCTAGTATGGTATTCACATTGTCTTAATTTGACTTTTTTGTTGTTGTTGGTACTGGGGATTAAACCTAGGACCTTGTACATGCCAAGCAAGTGCGTACCATTGAGTTACATTCCTAGCCCATGAAAAAAATTATTTTGAATCCAAATGTGGTGGCTCATTCCTATAGTCCCAGTACTTGGGAAACTAAGGCAGAAAGGAAAATCATGACTTCAAGGCCAGCCTAGACTACATAGTGAGACTCTGTCTTGAACGTTGGTTTTTCATTGTGAAACAGAGTCTCACTAAGTCACTAAGTTGCCCTGTCTGACCTTGAAATCAGCTCTCTTCTTGCCTCAGCCTCCCTGATAGCTGGAATTATAGTTATATATCACCATGTTGTACTGACTTGGGTTTCTGGTTTCTGGTTTCTGCTTCCTTCCTTCCTTCCTTCCTTCCTTCCTTCCTTCCTTCCTTCCTTTCTGCCTGCCTGCCTGCCTGTCTGCCTGCTGCCTGCCTTCTTTTTCTTTCTCTTTTTTGAGTTATTGATGTGTAGTTTATTCTCATCTTAAACTCACAGTGATCCTCCTGCCTGGTCTCCTGCCTCAACCTTCAGACTGCTGGGATTACAGACATGTGCCATTCTTGACTCTTGCCTACACTTCTTCAGTTGTTGCTATATTTTAAAATTACAAACTACTGTGGGTTTAGCCTCATGGTTTTATCTAATTTGCTATGGTTTGTTTGATTAACTTCTCAATGTGGAGCAGTGGATGTTTTCTTTGCCTGTATTGTAAAGATAAGTTTGTGTCATAGTTAGAAAGCATGTCATCCACACCCTTAACGTTAAGGAAAAGAACACATCATTCTGTCTCCTTTTAGACCTTTCCATGTAGCATTTCACTGGGTAGGGAATGGAACTCAGTGGTACAGCACTTGCCGTGTATGAGTGACTACCCTGAGCCGCAGCCCCATCCTTAGCCCTACAGATAAAGTAGTGCTTCATTGGTAAGAGCAAATCCATCTTTCTTAACACTTCCTTCTTCTCCCTTTCTTTCCTAGAAAGGTTCAGGTAAAGGTACTAATGATAAAAGCACTTAGAAAACCTTTAGAATGATTGGATGAAATATTCTGGCCCCCTTCTACCAGTTGACTCTTAATTCTAATTCAAAATGAAATTTATCCCCTCCAGTTGTGAAAAGAAGGAGATATGAGTTCAACATTAACCATCTTCATTATTATCCATGTTTATTCCTGCATTTTTGGATGGAATGTTCTTTATGAAGAGATCGTTGAAGATGAATGGAAAAAAGTCAAACAAGGTGGTGCACACCTAGAATCTCAACAGTGTAGGAGAATGAGGCAGGAGGTTCCAAGTTCAAGCTCGGCCTGGAAGGCATAGCAACTTAGTGAGACACTGTCTCAAAGTGGAAAATTGGGCCAGACATGGTGGTGTACACCAGCAATCTCAGCACTGGGGAGGCTGAGCCAAGTGGATCAGTGCAAATTTGAGACGAGCCTGGACTACAAAGTGAGCTGAAGACCATCCTGAGCTGCATAAGTACTGGGATGTAGTTCAGTGCCAGCACCCTGGGTTCACTCCCCTTCACCGTCCCCACACACAGGGAAGGAAATATAAGACTTCCTCCTAGGATGTTCTTACATTTATCCAAGGTTCTCATCATATCTTGATTTCCCAAGTTAACAGCTAGGAGTTTTGTTTTTTTTTTTTTTTTTTTAATTTAAAGCATTTTGGAAAACATTTTGTATTTTGCCTCTTTTTTAAAGTGACATTTTATATATACAGCAGAGTTCACTGTTCAGCACTTGGTTCTGAGATAGGCCAAATCATATAGTCAGTTCATCTCCACCTAGAATCAAGACACAGAACACTCTGTCACCCCTAAAATTTCCCCTTCCTCTCTTATTATTGTGTTTGTTTCCAGTCTGTGGAATCCACAACTCTGCCTTTTGTTCCTTTAATTTTGCCTTTTCTCCAACTGGATTTTAAATCACTGTAGGAGACATTAATGGAAGAGTTAACTTAATGCTGTGTACTTTAGAAAAATTCATCCTACCCTGTAATTGTGAGTCTACTTCAATGATACCTACAGATAGCTATATGTACTTTGCTATGTATGTGTAAGACCTTTCTGTTAAATAAGAACTCTGTAGCTTAAATTAATAACATTGAGTACACTTAGAGATTTGCAGAGATTTGAAATTATGTCCCCTGGGACCAGGGTGTTAATTGGTTTATTAAGCAGGTGGAGTGGAGAGCTTGAGGTCAGGACAGTTGTCCTTGAAGGAGGAAATAAAGTGTAGATAGTCACCATGTGTTGTTGTTTAGGCCTATTTTGTCTTTAATAGGGGATTCAGAATCCTGATTAATATTTAGAGCAGTGACCGTTGGCCTCCAACTGCTCATTATCTTCAAAATTTTAAATAAAATACTAGATTTCTACCCAAACAGCAGTTGCAGGTCTCATCTTGTAGTGATATTTCTCGACCTCCTGAGTCCTCACTTCCAACCAGAAAACATTTTGTCGAGGTGAGGACTTCTAAATGCATTTTCACAGTTGGAGATTCAGTTACGATCTTGGGCAAGCATGTCCAGCAAGAGTGTGTGAGGGAACCGTGGAAAGCACAGATAAGCCATCAGTACTAGGTTAGCTTTGTGTAGTTTGAGAAAACTAATCCTGAGCCACTCTTAACATCTTCTCCCATGGACATTGCTACCATGTCCTCTTCCCCTTCACAGTTATTACAGTCACTTTTCTCCATCCTCCTGCTTTACCACCCTCATGAAGTGACTTGGCAGGAACAATAGTTCCCTATGCAGCATTTTATTAGGAAACATTTCCTGCATAACAAAGAGATGAAAGCATAGTGCAGTGAATGCCCTATAGCTTGTGCATCTATCTATGTATAACCTGTGTGTAGCTCTATGGCTTGTTTGCCTTTCCCACCCACACAGTACTCTCCACACGAGTATACTGTATGTGTGTGTACACCCAAATGCAGTTTGCCCTTTAAAAGTAAAGCAGCATCACAGCCTAAATCCCTGAAAACTTCACCGTGCATCTTTCTCTAAAAGAACTGGTCCATTGCTTCTGTGCTATCACCATACAGAAAATTAATATCAGGTTAGTAATACCATCTGCCACATAGTCCATGGTGAAGTATTCCTATTGCTCTGGAATGTTCTTTATATCTACCTCTTTTCTTCCAGGATCCGGTCAAGGGTTTTGTCCTACATTTGTTTTTATGTCTCTCTATACTTTCATTTATCCTTGGGTAGTCTCATGACATCTTTTTGTATTTTGTTTTGTTTGGTTTTGCACTCACTGACATTGACATTTTTGAAGAGCCTAGGCCGGGTGTCTTGAAGAATATCTCCTGTTCTGGATTTTTCTACTTGTTTTTTCCTAATTAGATTTAGATCTAAAATTTTTGGCAAGAAGTCATAGTGGAAATGCTGTCTACCCACTGCATCACACCTGGGTGGGGTGGGGGAGGATAGAGCAATATCTTTGTTCTCAATGGTAGCAATCATTTTACCATGTGGTCTGCCACATATTTCTGTTGTAAAATAAAAACTTTTCCCTTAGACAGTAATTCTTAAAATGTTTTGAGACTCTGTGAATGTACTATACCTTCACAACTTTTACCCTTTGGTCCTTACTATTTGTTCATAGTACTTTGCTCTAATTCAGTGCTGAGCCTTGCCAGCAGTCCTTGTATTGGTGGTTGCATGGTGATGATTTTCTAGTGCTACCATTTAAAAAATATATTAACTGGTTTGCTTTTGGGAAGAAGACCTCTCCCCTTTCTTACCCTGTTTGTCATCATGACATGTGATGTGTGCCTAATAAGTACATTTTCATATTAACCAATCTTTCATAGAAAGTCCTAATTAATGTGACAAAAACATACACTGTGAACTGTTTTCTAATGAAGATTGAGGAGGTCAAAGTTTTTCTGGCTTTATATGTTGTTTCCTTTAGGGTACTTCATTGCATATTGAGTTACATGCAATAATCTGTATATTGCATATATGTCATAGAATCTGATGGCATAAAAGACATACAAAGCCAAAAAAAGAAGTGAGAAAAGAAGCAATTAGAAGAGATACAAATTTGGGGTTTTTTTGTGTGTGTCTTATTTTTTCAGTTCTAGTGATTAAACCCTAGATAAGTGCTCTACCACTGAGCTATATCCCTGGCCCATGAGTATGCATTTGTCAGTGTTTATGGATAGTTATTTATTGTTTCATGTGGCTCTTGGTAAATCAGTGTAGAATTCACCTTAACACTTAATACCTGGTCATTGTCCTAAGTAGGCCTTGTTTAGATAGAGAAGACTCCAGGATTCTCAAACAAATTGAGGACTCAAAAGGATTTACAAGATTCGTTTTGTAGATCTACCTGCATTTTCTTATAAGACATCGCTTTTGTCATCCTTTTGTAATGCTACCTTCAGCATCCAGAGTTCAGTCTTAGAATTATGATCATTTTGAGGTGTTTCTTTAACCTTTTTTGGGTCTTTTGTCATCTGCAACACAAAGTTAAAAGATTATCCCAAGAGGTGTTTACCCCCAAGTTTCTTTGATTATATGCTAAATGTTATGAAAGGAGGAAGGAAAATGGATAACTGTAGTTAGGTCAAATCCTGGCCTTTATCTACAAAGTCTTACCTGATCTTCTGAGTAATTCCTCTTGTAACAGAGCACTAAGGCACAAGAAACAGTTTTGTAAATAGAATGTGACCTTTCACACGAAACAAGCAGTTCTCTGCACAAAAGCAGCATATTCTAAGGCCAAGATGTAAAAAGCACTGTATGATCTTTTATGCCCAGACTGTAGTTTCCTGAGCACCTCAAAGGTAAAAGATAAGTATCTTTGTCTAGGACAATCAAAATGTCACCTTCCTTCTGTTTTATTCGTTACATGCAAGGTTTTTTATAGAGTTTTTTATCACTCATTTGATTTTCATAAAAATCGGGATTGTTTGGAAGAAGAGGCATTAATATTCTTTACAACTTGTTCTTCCACCTTTTATGTTCATTGCTAGTTTAGACTTCTCTCTTACGTAAAATATTCCACTGATGCCCTTGGTAGATTTAGAGGTTGTTAAAGAAATTGTAATCAAAGTTTAAGAAAAAGCCAGGGACTGTTTGTCCTATACATCTGACCCTGACTAGCCATTCTCCTTGTGGTTTTAAATCCTTGTGTATAGACTATAATTCACAAAATAATTTTAATCAATTTAAATTCAGCAAATCTTTCCAAACACTTGGGCTTTTGAAAACATGAGCCAAGAAGTTCTGTTGCCGGATCTTAATGCCATTACCTATTAACAATGGCAGAGATGTTGAAATTTTTATTTGGATTTATGAAAGGAATATCTTACTAGTGAAAATAGCAAATGGAAACAGCAAGAAAGGAGAGATGAATATTTAAAGAAATCTGTGCTTTATGCCCAGAGTTTTCCATAAATTTACCTTTGGCTGTTAATGAAAATATTAAAAATTCCATCCATGCATATATATATATATATATATATATATATATATATTCACTATTTGTATATTTAGTTATTATTTTTCTCCTGAAATAGCAAGCACTCCACCAAGTAAAATTAAAAGCTATGCTCTCGCAATACGTGTGTGTGTGTGTGTGTGTGTGTATGTGTGTGTGTGTGTGTGTGTGTGTGTACATCCATGCATTCCTCCTGCGATTAGTCTCTTATCTTGCTTGGGATAATTATTTACCATGATTAAATGAATAAGTTTCTGCTACTATCTAACCCGGAGTAGACTGTCTTGAGTTATCTAGTTGAGCAGGAACTTAATGGCAAGTGAGAGTTTATAATATTAGCATGTTTTCTAGTTTGGTGTTTGTTACTCGTTAGTCGTTTTTATTCTCTCTCTGCACAGTACAGAAACCCATGGGGCATCTTTATTGGTTACCAGTTGAGCAGGACTAATGCAGCATCCAATGCACTTTTGTCCTGGCACCCTGCAGGATTCCCAGGAAAGTCTGCTTTTCACTGATTGGTGATGAACAAAGCTGACCCTACTTAGTTCCAACGAGCGAGCTGAGTTTGTATAAGATGTCTACACTGGGTTGAGGGTTCTTGGCACTGCTGACACTTCGCCTGACATAATTTTAATTCTTTGCTGTGGGGCTCAGGCCTGTGTATTGTGGTACATGTGGCACAATCCTGGCTTCCGTCTACTAGATGGTAGTAGAACCTGCCCCACTCCTGAGTTACGATAGCCAAAAATGTCTCCAAACATTTTTGGATGTCATCTGGGGTACAGTATCAGCCCTGTTTGAGAACCACCGACCTCGAGCATGGCTCTCCTGCCTTTGTGGTTCTTTTCAAGTTCCTCAGTGTGAATTTTTGTGTACTTCTGTGATTTAAGCCAGATTATTCCCAGCACACCTTCTAAGCCTGGCTGTAGTCTGTTAACTTTGTGCAGGTGATGTCCTCACAAAGAGACATTTATGTTTAGCTCTTTAAAAGGTAACACTTTGGGTAATTTACATCAACTACTTTCGATTTGTTAAACATTGCCATGATCATCATAAACCTCATATTTGCAATGCCATTTGCTTCCTTTAAAAATATGATTTATAGGTATTTGGTGCCTCAAATGGAGAGCTTCCTAAGAATTCTGCCAGTCACATTTCTTACATAGCCTAGGGTCAATGCTCTTATCCTAGGATAAATATGAATATGTAGAGTGACCTTTTGCAGCGAGTTGGCCCCTCAGTACCCAAGAAAAAACTCTTGACTCCCAACTTATTCAATGTCCTTTTCATGTGTTACATTGTTAATAAATTCCCTTCACTAGAAATCACAGATGTTATCTTTATACTTTGTTGCATTTGTATAAAGGTAACATTTATGTAAAACTATCTCCTGACACACTGCAGTATTAAGAAGAGCTGATTAGCTTCTCTAGGCTCCCTGCTCTGGATACTTGCTAGGTAAAGATCAACCAAAAAGGAGGGAAAGCCCAAGATACTTAAAGAGCGTGGCTAGCACAATGGAAGGAGCTAAAATATCTTTCTTTTTTAAGTGTTTGCCATTGAAGAGGAAAATGAGTTATTCTCCAAGCAAAAAGTCAAA
>PVKN010015132.1:0-18692 GCA_004027915.1 Capromys pilorides
AGTGATCTTCCTGTTTCTGTATGTTTCTTCTGAGTTTCTGAATGTTTTCGTAGGCTGGTGTATTTCACTGTTGTAGTCTTTTCAAGTGACATATGTGCATTTTTCACATTTTAAAATCAATAATCTGGGGGCTGGGGAGATAGTTTGGTGGCCTAAGTGCCTGTCTGGCAAAGTGCAAGGACTTAGGTTTGATCCTTGGTACTGTGGGCCATGCTGGCCCAGCCACTGAATTTGGGTGTGGTTGTGCATGCCTATAATCCCAGCACTGGGGAGACTGAGACAGGAGTATCACCTTTAGTCCAAGCTGCATAGCAAGACTCTGTACCAAATAAATAAATAAAAGATTAAAAACATTAAAATCAATAATTTCCAGCCTTCAACAATTATTATGACTACATAATTACATCCTATTATTGGGGACTCAACCCCTTAGGCATTTATCACTTTCCTTAAGCTGTTACAGAAGCCTGAACGCTGTATGTGTGCGTGTGGGTCCATAGATACATGTTAAAAGATTCTTCCCAATAATGTTTATATCTCTCTATGTTGCACATTTAAATAGCATAGCTGTTCATTCGCAAGCTCTAATCTACTTAACCGCTCATGAATATATTTATTATGTATCTACTATAATTCAGGACCCATATTCATCCTGACTAAAGACAAGATCTCTGCTCCTAAAAAGGTAGAAGGAAAATAAAACAAAAATATGTGGCGAAGGCAATGAGTGAGTTCTGAGCAATGTAACGGTAGCTCTTCTTACTGAGCACACACTGCAAGTTAGGCCATAGGCCAATACCATGGCTACTGGGCTGGCAAAATGGTTCAGCGGTCTAAAGTACCTGCTTAGGAAAGCTTAGGCAACTGCAGGGACAGTGGTTCAATCCCCAGCACCACATGCTGCGTCAGCCCCACCCCCAGGGCAGGCTGAGCGGCCATAATAAAAACAATAAAAAAATTTTTAAAAAGATACTATGGCTATTATATGGAAAACAAACCAGCATTGCAGGTGTGTTCATCTCACCCTTAAGGAATGTGTGTACGAAGTCCTCTCAGGCGTGCATCACCCCGTGCCTGTCTCCGGGGAATGGAAAACAAGAACCAAAAGGTTAAGAGAAATGAGTCACACAAGGTAAGTTAAAGGCATGCAGTCCCTCACATATGAGAACCTAAAAAAAATAAATAAAAGATAAACAAAGGAGAGATGGTAGAAGAAAGGACAGACTTATTGGAGATGGGGAAAGGGACCACTGGGAGGGAGGAGGAAAGAGGTGAGGGGTCAGATAAGGGACAGAGAGGGATGGAGGTGTACATGCCACCCCCAGAAATGTAACTGTGATATGTTGCAAACATATGTTAATAACAAGAGGAAGTTCTTCTATGCCATCATCTCTGTCACTCCTGCAAGAGGTAACAGATCTTCTGCTACCTAGACCTGGAAACATTTTCAACCCGTGCAACTCCATACCCTGTGAGAAGCAGTACTGTTGTTTCAATGTCATTTGAATCCGCTCCTAAAGCCTGAAAGTCACACTGGCCCCTCACAGTGCACTCAGCTGATCACAAATCACTGATAATGAAATTTACATTGCTAATAAACTTGGCTGCCAGTGTGTTAACTCAGGGATTCTTTGACCTGAGTAAAGCTTACAGGACCTAATACCTAAAAGTTTAACTAGAACTAATTATCTGAATAAGAACATTTCTGTACTTGTTATGGTTTGTGTCTAGTTATCCCCCTAAAGCCTCATACAGTCATGATTAACTCATGATCCACTGGATTATGGGTCTTAGTACTGCTGGGATTATGGGTGTGAGTTCTACACTCAGCCTGGGGCAGATAGCCTGACTGCAATTTAAGGGAGACAGATTTGCTCTCTGCAGGCATTGCTTTGTTTTGTTTTGTTTTTTGTTGTTGTTGTTTTGTTTTGTTTTTGGTGTCACCAGAGATCTGTAGCCATTGTTGCTGCTGCCCCTCCCTTCACTCTCTGCTTTGCTGTTGCCATAACAAGTTGCCCTCTGCCATTGCTGCTCTGCCTTGGAGCCAGCCAAGGTTGGAATGAAACCTCCAGTAACTGTGAGCTCAATAAACCTTTCCTTTCTTCATTTCAGATGTCAGATATTTTGTCCAAACAATAAAAGTAATTGAGACACTTGTACACCCACAAATGCACACATTAAAATATACATGTATGAATAACCACTTCCATGTGAGAATCAGGAATGATGTGGAAAACAAATTACAGTGTCATTATTTCATGCTGATATACACATTAAACTACGTGACAAATCTGGGCACATTAGAAGAGAAATTTCAGTCTATGTGACAATCACTTCTTATGCTGCATTTGTGTAATCAAACTAATAGAAAAGTATTTATTTTGATAGAGACTAAATTCTGGTTAATGTGGGCAAATAATGAAATTATTAATTTAGCTTTTCTGTATACCAAATCAAAGGCACTGGATTCTTTGTTTCTCTGATCACAGTTGTTAACACATGTTAAGCTTTATTGGCTTAATGGTAGGAGATGAAACATGAGAATTCCAAACTGTTTCTTTTATTAATGAGGACTCAGTGACCTCAAACCACAGTGACATAGCTAAAAACCTTCCCACTGGCTTGCTTAAAGGATAATCAGTAACATCAAATATCTGTTTCTTCTTTACTGTTTGAGTGTGCTGTTGGACCAGGCACACATGAATATATACTTGAATAAATGTATTAACAAGTAATTATACATACAGAGACAAATGTTGGGGTGACAGGTTGCTTACATCTGTGTAAAATACATATTATGAAGTTCTTTTCTTTGTTTTGATACCGGGTCCTGCTGTTTAGTGACAGCCAGCTCCTGTCATTGTGTCTCCACCTCCTGAGCACTGGGATTGCAGGCATGTGCCAGTACTCTGGGCTCATAAAATCCATATTACAAATTTTATAAAACTTAAAAAATTGTAAAGTATCTCAACCTCAGTCAATAGCTTCTATAATTGAGTGGTACCATAAGTGCAACAAAATATGAAGTTTGATTTCAGCATTAAATTCAGTGAGATATGATTTGATATGTGCTTAAAAAAAATAACCAATAATTTTGAACAATTTTCTTTGTAGTAGGTATTTTTCTAAGTGATTTCTATGCATTCTAGAATTTAATTTTCATTAGAATCCTATGAGGCAGAACTATTATTTCCTCTCACAAAGATGACAGAAATTTCAGGGAGTTAAGTAACTTGCTCACTTACTGTTAATGACAGAATTTGAGTGGAAACCAAACTTTAGTGATGCCACAGACAAATTCCTGCTAACATCTTTAAAAAATTTTTTTTATTGTTAATCTTTTAATTTATTTATGTGGACACTGTCTCACTATGCAGTTCGGACTCAGAGTGACCTCCTGTCTCAGCCTCTCCAGTGTTGGGATTACAGAAGTACACCACCACATCTGGCTTTGCTTGCCAGAATAAAGTGGCCTGGGGACCCAGGACCAGCACACCATGGGGTACCGGGATCCCCTTTTGGGGGTGGTGGCTCAGGCTGTCTTAAGAGTGTGCCGGGTAAGGCTTATTGATCTGGGGATCAAACCCCAGACCCCTGTGCCTGACTGCATTTGCCTGAGCAGATGCTTAAATAACTGAGTTAACCTACAGGCCCGCAAGGGGTCTTGGGATCAAACTCCAGTCCTTGCGCTTGCCAGGCATGTGCTTAGACCACCTAGCTATCTCTCCAGCCCCCTTGCTCATATTTTAACATTTAAAATTCCAAGGAATTCAGGGTGATCCAACAATGATGTTAAAACAAAGATGCCATCAGGGAAAGAGTTTAGGATACCCCTGGAATAATCTCTTCTACTCTAAGGAATTGTCGATAAGAGGCCAAGGATGGCGCAGTGCAAGGATCAGAAAAACACGCACCTTTTATGCATGTTACCATAAATGAAAGGAGGCCCAAAGTTTTGTGCTAACTATTTGAGTTCACCTCCTCCATTGATGTCTTGAAGCCTCGCCACAGTGCAATTGTATTTGAATTCCTCCTCTTTCCCTTTCCATTCTTGCTCTTCAGAGGCCATAGCAAGAAGGGAACAGAGTACTAACTAGAAAGAGAGTTCTCACCAGAAAATGAGCAGCTAGAATCTTAGTCTAGGACTTCACAGCCTCCTGACACATAAGAATAAATTTTCTGTTGAACAAGTCTATGATATTTTGTTATGGCAGCCTGAGGAGATTAATATAACCAGCATCATGTTTACCCTGCATGTTGCCATGTCACCCAAAGCCCAGAGCCAACTGCACCCTGTCCAGCTGCCAGGTGGGTCTCAGTGTGATCTGACAAATCACATGAGGAGCTGACAAACTGGGACAGTGGCCCATGGAATGTGAAAATGTCCTGGGAAAGGTTAGCATGAATGGGACTTGGTATAAACTACTTAACCTAGAACAAAATTATGTAAATTAAACAGGTTAGTGTAAGCATCCTCAGGAATATGGTTCTGTCAAGCCAGAAAAGGGTACAGTACCAGATCTGTAAGTATAGATTATTGCTAAAAGTTTGAAATTTAATCTGTGTGAGGAATACAGAGCAGAAAAGTTCTAATTAATAGAGTTAGACTGAGCAAACAAAAAGATTTGTACATTAAAAGCTAGTTACGTAGATTTTCTTTGTACATTTTCTTTTTCAGCAAAGCATGGTTCTTTCTAAATTAATCTATTTGACTTTCCTCATTTGAAATCATTACATGTAAACAAGTACAACATTAAGAAATTACCCCTGCAGTTTCTTTTCCTTAGGATGATAATATATCTTATTTTTTGGGAGTAGCACTTTAATTTACAAAATGAAGAAGTTGTCAAATGCAAAAGTACCTTAGAAAATCTATTCTAAGTTCTGAATAATTCAAATCATAGCTCGCAAAATGAATCTACTTGCCTTGTCTTTTCATAATAATTATTTTCCAAATGAATTAAAGAGAACTAGGTGACAATTTATTCTGTGTGAAGCTCTACTCTGGATATTACTCCGCTATAAAGAATGATAAACTCAAAGCTTTTATAGGAAAATGGGTGCGAATACAGAGAATACTCATAAGTGAGATAGCAGACTCATATGAGTAAATACCATACTGCCTCTACAGTGTAAGAAACTGAAAGAGTACATAAAATCCAAAAGACACAGTAGATATTGTGAAAGGGCAAGAAACCACTCCGAAGGAAAGAGCAATTGGGATGAGGAAAGGGAAAAAGAAGAAAGTGGGGAATATATCTCTATCTCTATCTCTATCTCTATCTCTATCTCTATCGCCATCTTCACCTCCACCTCCACCTCCACCTCCACCTCCACCTCCACCTCCACCTCAAGCTCTAACTCTCTCTCTACATACACACACATAAAATAGCTAAAATAATTGTACTACTAATTTCTAATGGCGTATTGAAAGAAGAAGTTAATATCCAATTATTTCATCATTTTTGCATGCCTATATCTGGTATGATAAACAACTACTTTGAAGATAACAATATGCAATAGAACAACCACTGTTAATTTCCTATCATCTTTTGAAATTCTATATCAGTTTTATTTATTTTTAAAAAATAAAAAGACAAGAACTCCTAGTAGCCTTGCTAATTTCCATTATACCAGAAATATAAGCTTAGCAAATCATTTCCTAAGATTCCTTTAAAAAAAAAATCTTGATTTCTCTGCAGTAGGGCCACATGACTAGTTCTGATCAGTGAGATGTGAGTGGGAGTAATTAACTTCCAAGTCATGCCTTTAGGAGGAAATGTATTGTTTCTCTAGATAATCTCCTTCTTATAATCTGGAATATGTAGGTGTTGGTTAGTTGAGCCTGCACAAAAAGCGATAAAGACTAGGGATGCCTAAGCGACAAAATGGAATATTCTGGAATCCCACATGGCATCATATAATCCCTAGATTATCAGGTAAGATAGGGGCAACCCTCCTGAAAGAGCCACTGTGTTCTTAAACTATTAATCTGCCTTATAGTTTCAGCGAGGACTGCATATTTAGCTTCTTCCTATCTCAGTTTTACTGGTGAAATTATTTAATTTTAATTTAAAATACTTAATTTTAGAAAAATTAAAAAATATCCTCACAGTCACATGGATAGCAAGTGGTGAGGATGGGATTTTAATCAAGTGTCTTTTCCATTAGATTTTTTTTATACTAACAGAGAGAAAACTACCAATTTATAAGAAATCAGAACCATGCAGCTTTCTAATCCCAGATCTATTAATCTTATAGAATTATAAAAAGACTGCAATTTCCTTGGATTAGAATCAGTACTACAAACTCTTCGTTTTTCTAATAAAGAATCTGGCAGTTGGTTACTAACTCCCTAGAGACCCACCCCTTATAAAACGTTCCATTAGGAAAATTACGGAGAAACACAGGCTGATTTCCCACACCGCACAATGCAGGCCTGTTGAGGACACTCTAACAGTTTATAGAATAATACGTTAGATAGTCACAATGACTCGGGCACAGACCGGAGGGTATTTTCGGTTACGTTTTCTTCCCCACTATTATCCTTTATACCCTAAGCATGCTGCAGGGAATAAGCTAAACAAGGTTCCAACGCGGAGACGCATTCAAATACGTCTGTTGTAAATAAAAATGTCCTACACAAATTAACATGACATGTTTATAACGCATGCCTCTAATTTCTGTTTTTAAAATTAACCTCATAACTTGGAGTAATATTAAATTTACAGAAAAATATAAAGACGAGACAGGCTTCTCATACAGTTTCTACCTGGCTTTGCTTAACGTTAGTATTTTATATGGCCATGGGACATTTGTCAATATTAACAAATATTATTTTTAATGGACAAAAACTGTATATATATTACTCCATCCAGTCCTGAAAGGAGAAGACCTTGACGACCTCGAGCCCGTTAGTGGCTTTCTCGCTTTAACCTAAGCCCTTCTCAGCTAGGAAGGCTGTAACTTTTGCAGTTGTGGGTTTCATAACAAAAACAGCACAAGATATTTTTCTTTATTTCTTTTTACCATTTCGTAGAAGAATCGTTTTTACAGCAGATCTTGGCAAACTCAGAATGTGTATTTTTCCCATTCATAGTAATTCACCAATTTTAACCTTTTCATGTACGGCCAACAATTACTGGCTTCTCTTCAGCAGATCTGAACTGCCTGCGCTGCTCCTTCTGCACTTCAGGGCACTTAGTGAAACACGGATTGCTCAAATCCAACAGTTCTATCGCCCAGGAACCCGTCTGAGGAGCAGGACAGCTGCCAGCGGGCTCGCAGGCTGGTCGTCTAGACGCGGTGGGCACTGCGAGGTAAAGGCGTGGTGGGCACCCTGGGTGGGCCCGAGCTCCGCAGCTCCAGATTCCACCGCACCGCACAGAACGCCGCACCACTTGACATCCAAGACTTGCTCTGGCCGCGGAAAGCGACGGCAGCAGCAGCCCTTGGACACGGAGTTGGGGCAGGACACCGTGGTCGCCAAGAGCTGGCCGGGGGAGGGGAGGTGGGGTCCCAAACTGGGGCGGTGCCTGCAGGTGGCAGCTGGAGGCTGCTGAGGCCCAGGAGGCCCAAGAACCCTGGGTGCATCTTCACGCGCCTGGCTCCATGCGGGGTCCACGGGGAGACAGCTGTCCCTCAGGATGGCCAAGCGTGGGCCAAGCTGAGGCGGCTGCACCAGCATCGGGTAACTCAGGCTCTACCGAGCCAATCCCCGCCCTGCCCGTGTCCCTCACGTGCAGCCTAGCAGGATCGGTCCATGCACTCCTCTGGGAGGGGAGAGCCTGGGGGTGCCAGACACCAACAACCCCTGCCCCAGCAAGGATTCGCCACCGTCGCGGAAGGGCTGCAAGGAGGAGCCAAGCTGGGGCCGCAAACTTGATGCGCTCAGTGGCCCAGAGAAGCAAAAACCAACTTTTCAGTTATCTCACTTCTGGAATTTTCGGTTTAATATTTTCAGACCGTGTCAGATCATAACTAAAATTGCAGAAAATGAAATCTAAAAATAGAGTTACTGTATTAATGGTACATAAAGAATACATGGTGGAGCTGCTCAACTTTTAAAAAGGAACAAATATGGGTACATATCTATTAATTAAATTCCAGATTTTATTAGCCTTTTTCCCCACAGATACTCTTTTTTTTTCCATTTAATAGTTGCCCATTATGAAATCTCTACCAGTGGGGGGCAGTTTCTCAGATACGTTTTCAGGCTATTGGCCTGATATTTTGTAAATAGCACTCAAATTGGGTTGAATATTTTTCTTATGATTGGACTGGAGTTACTGATTGTGTTTTTTTTCAAAAAAGAATACTAGAGAGATGAAGCAGTTTTTAAAACAATATTGTACTAAAGGGGTAGATAATAACAAAGAGGTTTATTGCTGGTGATGTCAACCTTGGTCTCCAAGGACTCAGGTCTCTTTTATTGGAGAACAATATTTAGAAACCTGGATCTGGCTTGGGGTGTTCTTATTGCTAGTGAAATATCAGTTTTTCCTGGCCTTGCCAGTGGGCATAGTTTTTTTTCTTTAAGTGAAATAATTTTTAAGTGTCAGAATGAATGACCTTCTCTTCTGTAGTCTGCATTGAAAAATTATTTATTTATTTGGGAATACATATACACACGCATACACACACATACTTAAGACACATATGCAAAAGCATAGAGGTGATAAATAAGTCTTTAAATTTTGTAATAGACCTATACCCTTTGCACTCTCACATGCTAGGTCTTAAGAAATTTACACACGAACATACTTTCTCTAGCAGAAATGCTTTTTAGAAATCCCTTTTTAAAAAGGGAGAAGATGACCCTCTTCTTCTCGTCCTCCTGTCTGCTCCTTAGTGTGAAGAGGCACCCAGACCACAGTTCAGCCGTGATAGTATGTGTCAAGCTAGAAAGCTAGAGGGCCCTACTGACTCCGTGTGGAGCCATCCAAGTTTGTAGTGCACTGAATGTGGGAGAAAAATCAACTGTGCCTTCATTGATCTGTTATTATCAGGGCTCTGTTTCAAAGTCAAATGCAAATCTAAAGTAACAGGCAGTTTAGAAAAGAGGCAGGGGGAAGCGTCATTTGTTTTGGAACTACTAGGTATCAAGTACCTCATACAGTTCACATCATCATCAGAATAACACTATGTATTTAGCAACAGAAACTACAGACTGGAGAGGTGAAGATGACTGCTCAGTATTGCAGGCACTTACTATGTAGCTCAGTGGTGCAGCTGGGCCAGACTTTACACTGAACCCTGTTTTCCTATGGCAACATGCTAAAATTTCGGGCATATAACGGATAGACAGACCTGTCTTGGTTACGTTACTAGTAGTGAAGGCAAACACATAAATTGTCACACCTCATTTGACATGTACTACAGGAAAATATTAAACTATGCAGTGATGTATATTTAAATACACAATAAAATGGACATGCACATTCACAGTTTTGGTCTCCCTACTTTTCTTCATAATCAGCACCTCCAACAATAACACTGGCATTAGGGCCATTTCAGGAGTGAAACCTCGGGATTTACTGCTGTCTGTCCACTACATTTTCTCTCTGGGTTACAAAGGGAAACCATTCAAACCATCTACCAAGCCACTCATTGGTCCATCTGTCCAGTTACATGTTTTCAGAGCATCTACTATACATCATGCAACTTGCTACTTCATGTTCACTTTTTTTAACAGTATACTTTATTTATTTTTTTCTGTATTTTTCAGGGAAGGGTCTACAGGGTGTTCAAGGTCTTACTACTATATCGGACTTGTAGTGTCCGCCTATTTACGCCTCCCAAGAGCTGGGATTACAGGCAAGTGCCACCACACCCAGTCTCAACTGCTGTCTCAGTGCATCCTGGGGGTGGAGCCAGGGCCTGCACAGCAGGCCCAGGGATTGAACTCCCAGCCCCTGCACCTGCTTGCAGGTGCTTTAATCCGCTGAGCTATTTGGCTGGCCCCCAGGTATATACTGTTGAACAAGACATAGTCCTTGTCCTATAATAGCTTATAATCTAGTGAGAGAAACAAAAATAAAAAGGAAATGACAACAGAACAAAAGTTTTCAACCTCGACATCAGTAACACTGTGAAGTGGGTAATGCTATCTTGTGGCAGGCTTTGCATGGTAGGATATTAAGCAGCATCTCTAGCTTCTGTCTACTGGATCCCAAGAATCCCCCAACCCTTTATTACAGCCCAGAGTAGCTAGAGACATCATCAAATACCTCTGGGAGCAGTATTATCCTCTTACCTACTTCTTTTCTTTCATCTCATTAAAACTGTTGTAATAGAGTAAGAAACTATAAAAATACCACACAGACCTGAAAGTTTTGTAAAATTCCACTAGTGGAAGTAAACAATTGTACATGTAAATCTCTTTATAGATGGATTAAGAGGCTTCTGAGCATGGATAAAGACTGAATTTATGATGATCACAGCACATCTGGAGGATTTCTTTTTTCTTTCTTTCGAGACAGGGTCTCCCTATGTAGTTCAGGCTAGCCTTGAACTCACAACAATCCTACTGCTCAGCCTCTTAAGTGCTGGGAGTTTTGGTGTGTGTTGTCACACCCAGCTTGCATCTGTGAGATTAAAAGGAGTGCAGTATGCGTGGAGTGGGGAAATCTGTAGGAGAGGAAAGCATGGGAAAGAACAGAAGCCCACAGAACAATGTAGGGATCTGGCTGTGACAATGTAAGAGATCGCAATCTCAACAAAATAAGGCTTCGGAAGAAGTTCAGCGTTTGGAGGTGCTGAATTTGAGTTGCCTGAGCACAGGTGTCTGATGGAAAGTTAGATTTTCATCTCTCAAATGAGGGGCAGGACTCATGCCGGAAGAACAAATGCTACCTATGTAGAGAGCTGTGTGTGTGTGTGTGTGTGTGTGTGTGTGTGTGTGTGTTGATGAAGTGGCCCAGCGAGAGCACAGAGTATGAAACAGGAGCCCACGGATCTGACAGTGACAGGGTGGATGGAGGTGAGGGAAGATCAGGTGAACCTGATGTCACAAAGGGCAAATGAGGAGAATCTCATAAACACAACATAAAGGTCAAGTAAGATGAGGAGTGAGACACATGCACTGGTGTTAGAAATTAGGAAGACATTGGTAGCTTTTGCCAGGGTCATGTTAGGGGTATCTTCTGGGCAGCAGACACTTCAGACTGGACAGGAGCATATGGGATGAGATCCAGGAAAAATATTTTCAAGACATTTAACAGAAAGTGTTGGAATGATACAGACGGTGCTGGTGGCGTGGTAGGTAACAATTACACTGGAATAAAAACAAAACATTTGGGTGAGTTCTGGCTTGAGGCAATCTGTGGATACTTACAAGCTGCTCTTGTTTCTGGCTTTCTGAGCCTCCTGGGCATTCCCATTAACTTGCCTTCTGAAATCGCTGAATAGAAACACAACTGCCTTCTTTTTGCCTTTTCATAGTATGCCACATGGTTCACAGTGACTGTGCTGTAGCTTGTAATATGTCTTCAAAACAAAGAACTAATTCTAATATCTGACCAATTCTGCACTACCTTTATAGAGATTATTTTAAAGACAGAGTGATCTCAATGTTTTATTTTATTTTATGTATTTGATATAGGTTTGCACTAGACAACTCACACTAGTAGTGATTCTCCTGTTTTCAGCCTCCTCAGAGCTGGGATTACAGGTGTGCACTGCCACGCCTGGTCTCATGGCCAGCTCAGCATGCCCAGGGGTGGGGCTGGCAAGACTTGTGGTGTGGGGAATCGAACCCAGGTTTCTGTGCTTGTCTAGCAGGAGCTTAGTCCTCTGAGCTATCTCGTTGGCTCTGATCTCCATGTTTTAAAGGAAGAATTCAAAACAGTAAGACATTTCACCAAGCCCTAAAAATGTATTTCCATTAAGGTTGTTAATGAAAACCCGTCCTTGAGCCCAGAGGTTCAAGTGTGTAATACAGCATTCTGGAAGGAATGAAGTCAGGAGAGAGGAAAGCTGCAAGGGACGTCACAGCCCTCCTTCCCTTCCCTTGCGCATGATCCATCCAGTGCCTTACAGGACTCGCTTCTCTCACAACTCAAAGTTGCCTCCCTTTCACTCCACAGTTGTGGCTCTCGCCGGCACCAACTTTCCCACCTGCTGTGCTATGTAATCGATTCCTAAGTGATTTTCCTCTTCTTTGCCCTCCCTGAGTCTCTGTCATACTTTGCTAGGATGATGTTTCTAGAACGCACAGATATGCATAGTCCTAAAATGCTTAGAAATAACTGTGTCACTCCATCTCATAAAATCCAGAATCTTCGTGGCACACAGAGCAGCAAAGCTAAACCTTCCAGACACTATGAACGCTTTTGTAGAAGACAGTTTTCCCCACTGTGGGTAGAGGTGAGGTTAGAGAGGCATAGCTTTGGAGCGATTCTGCAGAGCCCCCAGCCTAGATCTGAGGGCGGAGCTCAGGCGGTCAGGAAGGATGCCAGCACCTGCAAGGGCCAATGCTGTCCTTCTGCCATGCGGCTTCCTTGCTCCTAAGAGGCCATGCTGCCTGTCTGTGGCCTGAAGGTTGGGCCTGGATATAATGCTTTTCCACTGGCTCCAGCCATTCCTTGAGTATTTCATTTTATACTTGCATTCCATCCAGAAAGTTCCAGACAGAGCTTCCTGCCAACTCTTACAGGCTGTGCTCTCAGAACTGGGTCCCCTCTTTATCAGGACAGTGACATCTAATTCCCATTCGAGCATCGTCTCTGATATCTTTTTCCATCACATGTCCCCCAGGTAAACTCAGTATATCATCTACAAATTTTTGTGACAGTCTCAAATTGCCTTTTTAAAAATTATGCATTTTAAAAAGATAAAAAATTAAAAATTATGCATTTGTCTATTAAACTCTCAGCTCACAAAGACAGGGGCTGCCTTTCCTACTTCTATGTTTCACTGAAACCCTCCAGAAGCTCTGTAAGTATCTGGCTCTGCAAGTATCTGTCAATTCACCTGTTCCTGGCACACAGTAAAAACTTAGTGAGGAGGAGCTGGGGAGATAGCTCCGTGGCACAAGTGCCTGTCTGGCAAGTGCAAGGTTGTGAGTTTGAACCCTGATCCTGAAAAACAACAACAACAACAACAACAGCAAAAAACAAAAACTCAGTAAGGAGCTGTTGAGCAGAGTTATACAAGCTTCTCTTAGCACCAAGGAGGAAATAAGACTGAGAGATGCTAAAGGACTTGTGCAAGGCTATCTGTACAGTGGGTGGCAGAGTTAAGAAAAGCAGTAGATACTGTTTGACTTTAAACCAGGGTGTTATTGCTCTTCTTGGCCACCACCATAGTTATTTGAAAGGAATATATCCAGGGCCCAACTCTGCAGTTTGCTAACTTTTAAGTAAATATTTGATAAGAAACTATTACTTCTTTGTGGTAGACAGAAAAAGCGGACAGGGTCATTTAAAAGTGGTGTATTATTTGATTTTATCCTCGTCTTTCTTCCAGGTCGTCCTGGCTAACCTCATTAGTGAACATTTACTCAGGTATTTTCAAAGGAGCCTAAGATCTCTAAGTAAATACCAGCTGAAGGCAAGCTATTGCATTAACACATTCTTCCTGCAGAAGAAAAACCCATTCAGATTAAAAATTGACTCACATTATTTTCCACTAAATAATAACAGTACCTTAAAATTGTTCTAGTTTGGGCTAGTTAAGGAGCAACATAAAAAAGAGACAGTAATAACTGTAGGACTGTTTGGAATTATGCAATCAAAGCTCTCATATGAAGAAGTTATTATCTTTGCATTAGATTTGTGTGTATGTGTGGGTACATGTGCATGTGTTTAAATGACTATGAAGATAAGTAGTTTGTCCTTTTCATTCATGACCACAGATAAAAGAGAACACTTAATTGATGAGCATGTTTTATTTGGGACATTTTAATGGTTCTTAGTGTATAACATTAATATGTAAAGTCCCTTAAGCGCCCATTAGGTCTCTGCACAAAAGCTACATTTTAATAATGCAGAGACTATCTGAGCTGGAGGTTCATTTCTGCTATTTAGAAAACATAAATGAAAACAGCTTCCTGAAAGAGCTGAAGTTTAGGATGTTTGAACTGCACATGTCCTACAGATGGCAGGACCTAATATCACCCCCCTAAAGCACAAGAAAACAAGAATCAAAAAAAAAAAAATATATATCCCCTCCAATCCCAGGCTTCTTTTACATTTTTGGCTCAGAAGAGGATCAAAAGTGTTAATGAATATTCAACTTTTATTTTCCTTCCATAATAAATCTTATTTAAAAAACTATAAAGTAAAACAAACTTTCCCTGTATTTAGATGCTCTCAGAAGATGAAGCGGTCTCTTACATCCCTTCGGGTATTGGGGGCTCTTAAGTATGCAGAGATGGCATATGCGGCTGAGGCGAAACCCCACTGCCACATGTTCTGCCTGGGCAGATTTTCATTCCAAAGCAGCAGATGAACAGGAAAGATCATTTTTCTCATCTTCATATGGAATCTCCTATAAGTCAAGACCCAGTCCTGCTATTCCTTATGCAAGCAGAGAAGTAGGAGGTGATATTTGAATTCTGCCACACTTCCCCACCATGACTGCGAAAATCATTTTCCAACTTTGCCTGTTTCCTGGAGAGGTGCCTGAGGCCACGAAAACCACTCATTCATCACATACCACACCACAGCGATTCTCTGAGCGGACCACCCTTCCCGGCATGATTTGCTCAACAGCCCTAAGGTCAGCCCGCTTGCTGACTGAAGACTCTTTTCTATCTTCAGACGTTATCAAGCACTGCCCTTTGCGCCCACAGATTTTGCTGACCCACCACGAGTGGTAGTGAATCTGAAAAGGAAAATGTGCTGATGGAGTGGGGCTGAGCTGGAGGGCTATCCAGAGAAGAAAAAGGGCCCCCAAGTGACAACGACTCTTGAAAATGCCCCGTCTCGCACTGCAGAGGAGCCTCTGTGTTACTCTGCATTCTAGGATTTCCAAAACCTGCTCTCACCAGACTCCATACCGCCAGGCTTTTCGATGCTGTTCACATTTTGCTCTTTGTTTTCAAGTTAGCTCCTGTTATCTGGCACTATTTCATGTGTTGGCTGGTACTCTATACATTTAGGGTGACAAAGAAGCATTAACTACTAGTCTCATCCAAGCATGTTGGGAAGAATCGGGGAAGGCGTGTCAGTGCTCATTTTAGGTTTTCTTGTTAGCTGTCTGTTTGCCTCTCAGAGTTAATGCCAGGCAGGCATAAAAATCATCATTACCCTCTACTGCTCAGTGGCATATAGGAAATGAATAGGGGCTTTAACTTTGGTCTCCCTGGCTCAATTTCAGACTGGAACAGCCAAAAACAGACCAAAGATTCACTCTCCATCAGTACAAAAGGGGTAGAGTTGTGCACACATGCACATTCTACAGGAAAAGGAGAATGCCAAAGAGAAAAACGAAGGAAGGCTGGGAAAGGGGAGATTATTTCATGAGCAGACTCTGTAGGAAGGGAAGTAGCATTTCTTTAATCTGTAGTTCTTCTCTGTCCATCAAAGAGAGGGAGAAAAATATGTTTTACTAGAGGATCCCAGAATTATAAACAACTAAGCCTCCTCCTATCTCTCCAGCTCCACAATTAAAGGACGAACATTAACAAGACGCCCTCAGTTCAGGCACTGGAGTGCAAGCAGGTTTGGAGCGTCTTCCACTCTGCTGCTAAGAGCTGTCTTATGGAGAGCACTGGACTCAGTCAATGTGAAAACAGGGTGGTATTGTGACATGAATGCTACTGGAGATGAACCTAGTGGTGCTGATCTTTCTCTGGAAGACTGATCTAACTATAGTCAGATGCTCAGTCAGTCTGATATTCATCACCACAAGGATGAAATTTATAATGGGGGAAAATTTAGCAGAGTATAGTAAAAAGTATGCTTCAAAAGGCCTGGGCCAATAGCCTTGCAATTGTACAGGGTCTGAAGATAATCCCAGAGAAGTCATCTCCTTCTCTCAGTAACGGAGAGGTCATTACTTAGGTCAATAAAATTTGGCCATGCCACAGGGTTACTAGGATTGCATGAGGGGACACGGACCCTCGAGCCACACTGCTGGGATATGAGCCCACACTCCACACTTTCAGAGACGTTAGGCCAGCAGGTGGACCACTTTATGTCTCTAATCTCATATTCATAAGAAGGGGATTATGGTAGACTTGATTTCTCATGGTCACATGCCCCAACATGTTCAGTGAGTTTACGCCCAGTGCCTGGCATGTGCTACTTTTAACAAACCTTTCTATTTCAAGCACAGTTACATGGTTGGTATTATCATCACTGTACCCTCCAGAATGTGGGGTGCCCTAATAATTAGTGCCTTTATTTCCTCCTTTTAAATTCTATTTCAAATCCCCTCTGAGAATTTTACACACCAATGCTATATACATACACATTATTTGATTATTTCAGTTTTGCTTTTAGATAAATTCTTTACCTGACTCACATTTATTTATCATGATGGATGGCAGCAACAGTCCTAGAAAGTACAGGTTTAATGAGACCTTAGAGATTTTCTAATTATCCACCACTTATTATGAAGACGAAGTATCTCAGTCTCAGAGTGGCTCCTTCCCTCCAAGAGGCTAGAGTGTATACATGTATGCTCAATTTCTTAGAAAATTTCTCTGCAACATAGGAAATTCCTCTATTCTCTTATATTCTTTTGTTCCTTTTGCTACATATTTTGTTTGTTCCATACCAAACATACTTCCTTGGCTCTTTACTATCTGTATAGTATCGTTTCAAAATGAATTTGTTCATTTAGCTTCACGCTGGTTCTTGATTTAAACAATAATGTGAATCCTCTTACTAGAGCATGTTTTACTTTAAGTGCAATAATTCTTTATGTACTTGGAAAATATAGACAGCAATAAAAGGGCGTTGAGACATGACTCCCTCATAGACATTCAGAATCTAGTGGGATGCGCAGGCTGGCCTGGCTCATTCAGCTTTCTGGAGAAAGAAGCCATCCTCTCCAGCAACTGGCTGCCTGTTCATGAAATTTGAACTTAATCCAGTCAAAGCAAGGCTCAATTAACAACCCTTCAGACTGGTCAGCCTAAGGTG
Organism: Capromys pilorides; assembly: GCA_004027915.1. Classification (NCBI taxonomy): domain Eukaryota; kingdom Metazoa; phylum Chordata; class Mammalia; order Rodentia; family Capromyidae; genus Capromys; species Capromys pilorides. The sequence continues at coordinate 17,094 of PVKN010015132.1, forward strand.
ACCTCTGCACCCATAAGAGTGGGGAGTCAAGCAATCGGCTGTTTACTCCCTGCTTGTGGTTACATTTTGCTTATTTGACACTGAGATCTGCTTCTTGCTATTCCCATGGATTCTCTCTTTTTCCTCTTATACTGTACTTAACAGTGCATAGGCTGTACTCATTGATAGATAAACTGAGGCAGGGTGTCCACAATTCTTCAAGGGTCAGAGCTACATAATAACCTGTAGCTTGTTTCCTCGAGGTTGTTTCCTAAGGTTAACTTGGATTTCAGGGCTCCTTCTGTCCCCATGACTCCAAATATATGTTAATTTTTTTTCCTTCATGGAAAACACACCCTATGTATGTCCTGTAGTGCATAATGAAAAATAGAATGCTATTAACAGCAATATCAGTCTCTTAGGATTATAAATTTGGCAGAAACAATGTCTTTCCAAAAATAACACAAAAGAAATGCACGTCAATTGCATTATGAAGCAAAAACATTTATAAACCACCTTAAAAGCAAGACAAGTCTCAAGTTTGGCTGATTCCTTCTCTTTTCGCGCTTTTCTCAGTCTTCTAGAAAATGTATTGGCCTCTCAAATAAGAGCTCTCTACACCCTCCCCTTTGGATGTTCACATAGGTGAACATAATGTCTACTAAAAAAATTTGACTATTTCTTTAAATAACTTAATAGCTGCCATGTTTATTAACTCATAAGAATAGGACTGACTGACCACTAACTTAATAGTCTCAGTAAACTGAATGGCTCACACACACACACACACACATACACACACACACACACACACACACACACACACAACCATGACAGTCACAACATGGGCTCTACTTTTTCCACCGAATCCTTTCTTTTGGCAAAGCAAGGATTTAAGGTGCACGGAAAAGCTGAGACTGGAAGCATGACCTCATGATTAATCCCATGTCATTTTTATAATGGCAGAAATTCATACAGATTTCACCCTACACAATGCTAATATGCAGCAATTAGCAAAAGCAAACTGGACATCTTTGGACAACAATTTTGTGAAAATGCTTTGGAATTACGTTCTGTTACTTCATGGTCCAGATGGAGTTGGTGTATTATGTTAATTATTAGCAAGGTAAAAAATTTACACTAAAAATATGTTAACTGTAATTGAAAGTTGTATGTCTGAACTGCTTGTAGGATACATTTGGCACTTCTAATCATCAGCTACTTTCCTCCTTCTGTGTCTTACTTTATTGAAAGCAGGCTCTACACTGAGTCAAAAACCTCCATAAACTTCTATTAACCTTGAGTGAATACTATGAGTTTCATATGGGAATACTGTCTGTTACCACTGTGTTTGGGACTCTAAAACCTTAGTCTTTGCAGTGAGCTTTATTTATTGAACCCACAACGCAACAGCAGAGTTAGAAAGGAGGACAAAGAAAGCAACTTCCCCAGGATTCAATTAAATTTCCTACACTATTAATATTACTTTCAATTATGATAAAAATAAGTTACTTGCTATCAATGGGAATAATAACCTGGTTTGAGGTTAGAATTTTCTTTAAACTAAGATAAACACTGAAACAGCAGAAAATACCCTTCAGAAACGATAAATGGAAAAGA
>PVKN010015133.1:0-18697 GCA_004027915.1 Capromys pilorides
ATATACTACATAAAAACTGGTTTCTGTTTCAAAATAATAGAAAGGAAACCTAGGTGTGTTGGTGCACACTTATAATTTTAGGACCTGGAAGTCTCAGGCAGGAAGATCACTATGAATTCAAGGCCAGCCTGGACTACACAGTGAGATCCTGTCTGAAACAAAAAATACTACTACTACTAAACAAAAGCAGACATACTTAATGTATACTTAATGTAGGCAAGAAAATACATGATATCTGGGGAGACTGTTTTCATGGTACTGGGGATTGTGCCTGGGGCCTTCACACTAGGCTATATCCACTATACCCACCTTTTAAAATTTAGGTGTTTTTTCCTACTTTTTTACATGAAAAACTAAAAAAGAAAAACTGTAATTTTGTGACACAATAAGATAATAACAATGGCATATATATATATATATATATATATATATATATATATACACACACACACACACACACACACATATATACACTTTTTTTTTTTTTGTCTTTTTGAGACAGGGTCTCACTATGCAGTTCAGGTTGGCCTTGAGCTCATTTTTGTAGCCCAGGCTGGTCTTAAACTCCCACTGATCCTCCTGCCTCAGCCTAACAATGGTTACTATACTGTTACCATTTTATTCAAAGTAGTTACTCAGAGTGCAAGACAGACAAAAGGTTGTCTTATAAAAAACACATGATAGGGGCCGGCGAGATGGCTCAGTGGTCTAAAGCGCCTGTTAGGAAAGCTCAGGCAACTACAGGGACTGCGGTTCGATCCCCAGCACCACATGCTGCGCCAGCCCCACCATGAGGGCAGGCTGGGCCAGCCACAAAATAAATAAATAAATAAATAAATAAAGAAACAAACACAACAAGCAAACAAATTAAATAAATAAATAAATAAAAACACATGATAGGGCCAGCCAGACAGCTCAGTGAATTAAAGGGCCTGCTTAGGCAGATGCACGGACTGGAGTTCCCCAGTGTACAGGCCTCACCCCTGTGGCGCACTAAGAAAGCAAATGAGACTGGGCGTGGTAGTGTATCAGAGGCTGAAAACAGGAGGATCACTGCGGGTTCAATCTGTATTGTGAGACCCTGTACTAAATACGTTAAAAAAAAAAAAGAAAAATGACAGCGTAAAATTTTCTTTTCAGTGAACTAAACTAGTAGTATAAATGAAAGAAATCAGCATATGTGTCAAAATATTATTGAAGCAATGGAATAATGTGAAATATCGCTTGAACTTGAACTTTTACTACCTATTTAACTTCTATTTTGCTATTATTTATATATATATATATATATATATATATATATATATATATATATATGTAGCTTTCCCTCCCCCCTCATATAAGACAAACCATGCGATATTTAAAACTTTTGTGTCTGGCTTATTTCACTTAATAATAAGGTCTCAAACTATATCTATTTCCCTAGAAATGACTTAAATTTTTTTATTTATGGCAGTGTAATACTCCACTGTACATAAATATATTTTCCTTATCTATGTATCTGTTGAGGGACATATACACTGTTTCTAAGATATGATTATTATAAACTGTGCTCCTATAAACACATGTATGCATGTGGCCCTGTAATATAATGACTTTTAACTTTTGGGAAGATGCCTACCTAGAAGGGACTGCTGAGACAAATTCAATTTTTACTTGTAGTTTGTGAAGAGTCTCCACACAGATCTACATAGTGGCTGACCTCCTTTTCATTCTTGCTGCCAACAGTACAGTGGAGTCCTTTCCCCATATCCTCAGCAACATTCACTATTAGATTTTTTTTTAATGATCACCATTCTATTTGGGGTAAGATGCTAGTGTAGTTTGAGTTTGCATTTCCCTAATGGCCAGAGATGTTTCAACATTTCTTCATGTATTTATTGGCCACTTGTACTTCTGAGTATTTATTCTTTTTGATTGCCCATTTTTTGATTAGGTCTTTTATTTTGGGGAGTTTAATTTTTTTGAATGCTTTACATATTCTAGATGTCAGTCTTCTGTTCGATGAACAGCTGGCAACTTTTCCCATTCTGTAGTTTTCTCTTCATTCTGTGGTTGTTTCCTCTGCGGTATATAATTTTTTAAGCTGATGTGATTCTATGTATTATTGATGATTTGCAGTATTATTTTTTGTGTCACTGGGAAGCTGTTCAAAAGTCCTTGCCTACACTGATGCCTTCCCACCGTTGTTCCTATTTTGCATTCCAGTAGATTGTTTTGTTTGTAAGACAAGGTGTCACTATGTAGTTCAGACTGACCTTAAACTCACCATGGAGCCCCAAGCTGGCCTCAAACTCCCAATGATCCTATCTCACTCTCCTGAGTGCTGGAATTACAGACATACATGTGTCACCACGCCTGGCTCCACTGCTGGCATCCCTGACATATTTATCCCCTATTCTGTCTTACTAGAAACACTTTCTGTAAAACAGGCTGAACTATCCTCAGGATACAGTTTCTAATAAAAGGACAGAGCTTCTTGAGGTCAGAATACTGTTCTCATGTCAGACAGCTATACTGACATACTTGATTTACTGCAATAATCTTTTCCATTTTAATACAAGTCTCTTTTGCACTGTATTAAATAACCACAAAAACTAGCAATAACCCCAGTTATGTTAATACACACATGCAATTCCAGCACTCAGTATGCTGAGGCAGGAGAACCACTTAAAGAGCTCAATACCAGCCTGGGGGATGGAGATGTAGCTCAGTGGCACAGTACTTGCCTGGCAAACACAAATCCCCCAGTTCAATTCCCAGTACCAGGGTAAAATAAAAGATCAGCCTGAGTTACACAGTGAACACAGTGAATAAAAGGTGACTCTAAACTATATAGTGAAATTCGTTTCTAATAAAATCAAAAAAATCCCCTCATCCCAGAACACCAGGAAACAATATATGATCATATATATAGAGGGGGTGGGGGGTACTCGAATTTAAACTCAGGACCCTGTGCTTACGATTATCTTAATAACATAAAAGCTCTTCCCTCAGTCCCTTCAAGTCTTCACAGTAAGATTAGTTTCTGAAACTAAGAATTACTTTTTTTTTTTTTTTTTCCAGTACTGGAGATCAAACTCAGGACCTTGCACTTGCTGGGAAGGTGCTTATGCCACTGAACTATATGTCCAGCCCTCGAAGCGTTACTTTTTTTTTAAAGGGCAGAATGTATTTATTCAAGGGAAAAAAAAGCTCCTGTCTGAGAGGAGTCTGAAGGGAGATGTGAGTGGGTTGTTGCCCAAGAATTATCTTAAATGGCCAAAGGTAGAGTTTTTCTTTTTTTTTAAATTGGTCAACATTCTTATTTTTAAAAATATTTCTCAGGGCTAGCCAAACAGATCAGCGGACTAAAGCACCTGCTTAGGCAGATGCAGCAGCCAGGGTTCGAGCCCCAGCCCTGACCCCGGGGCTCGATGAGAGAGCAACTGAGACTAGGTGTGGTGGTGCAAGCCTGTAAGCCCAGCGCTTGGGAGGCTGAACACAGGCAGATCACTATGAGTCAGGTCTATGTAGTGAGACCCTACACGAAAATACAAACAAACTCTATTTTTTATATTTCCTAGTTCATTAATTTCTATGTTAATCTTTATTTTCTAATGTTTGCAAAAATTTTATTGGTACATTTTAGATATCCATGATGATCACACTCATCATAGGGAATTTGTACCTGCATATGTATGGTATATCTTGCTGCTTTATTACCATTCCCCTACGCCCCCCAAATTCTCTTCCCTTTCTTATTTACAAAAGCTTTATTTCCACTTTTTCTTCTCTTCTTTTTTCTTCTCTTCCCCTCCTTCTTCTTTCCATCTGAACTTTTTCTTCCTATTTCCCAGCATCTACTATACATTTGGTTAAGTAGAGTTTTTGCAGTGAGCTAATCACCATGTCCATAACAAAACGTTAGCATACTTACAAAAAGAAGAGTTAAAAATTACAATTATTTCAAATACTAAGAAATGTTGGGCCGGCGAGATGGTTCAGTGGTCTAAAGCGCCTGCTTAGGAGGGCTCAGGCAACTGCGGGGACTGCAGTTCGATCCCCGGCACCACATCCTGCGCCAGCGCCACCACCAGGGCAGGCTGAGCCAGCCACAAAATGAATAAATAAAGAAACAAACAAACACAACAAGCAAACAAATAAATAAATAAATAAAATTAAAAAAAAAAAAAAAAAAAGAAAGAAATGTTATCTTGACCAGAAGTGGTGGTGCCTGTCTGTATTCCTGCACTTGGGAGGCTGAGGTAGGAGAATGACCTGGAGTCCAAGAATAGCCTGCTTTATATAGGGTTCAAGGCTAACATGAACTATGAACTACATGGTGAGAACCTATCTCGAAATAAGAAAATACATCTTAATTTAAGAAGTGAATTTTTATGTCCAAAAGATAATTACTGGGCACTGAGAAGTGCTTTAATTGCTCTAAATTAAATGAATGCGAAAAAAGGAATTCTTTAGCATTTCTCAACATTAGATTTCTTTTTCACTTTTATTTTTAACCAGAAACTAGTTTGTACAATAAGTAAACAATTTCTGACAGAATTCTGACGTTGCCTTCTGTTGCAAAAGAAATTCTGGATGTGGAGGAAATAACTGTAGTTTAATATAAAGTAAAATCAACAGTCTAGTAAATTAGTCTAGCAAAACTTGTTTTTCAAAATAAACTTCAAATTTAAATTCAGATAGTTTAGTAATTATTTTTAACTAAGATACTGAACAATCACAACTAAGACATTTTTGTTCCCCTTTTTGTTCATTAAAAATTCATCTAGCTACATTAATGTTGGGTCACTAGAATTCAATACACAGCCTAATTAGAAGTTGAAACGGGGCCATTAATATTCATTATAAACTGAGCTGTTTAATTCATGCAGCATGCAGGCTACAAGCAAACACAGGCAGGATTATTCTCACCTTTACCTGCTCTATATGTCTTGGCTTGATTCACTGGCATGGGCGTCATGGGTATTGGGTATAAAGGCTTGAGGGAATTAAAAAAAAAAAACACACACAAATATTAGATTCTTATGACAAGAAGGTGGTCTATCACTGTTAAGTCTTATCTTGCTAAAGAGCTAGATTTGAGTTTTCCTCACTTCCTAGGTGTTATTAAAAAATACCCAAGCTAAAAGGGTAAACTCAACAAGCTACAGTAAATCTCATTCATCTTTCTCACCAGCAAACATTCTCAGATTCCGGTCCTTATACTAACAACAGACCAAACCACTGCACACCCTCCTCCTTCAAATACTTCCATATGTAAACATATCACAAAACACTGACAATTTAAAGAATGCTGATGTCAGATAAGCAGGGCAGCTAAGCCAACATCAGGTTCCACAACTCACTTGCACGCCTGGGCTCACTGGGACTGGATACATCATATTTGGTGCAAAACAAACAGGCTGAGTATAAACAGGAGTTGGCGGCTGATGACCCACCATCGATGGGCTAGGTTGTGCTTGTGGCCGGGGTGAAGTTGGGGTGGTAGAAGGCTTTGGCTATAAAAATAAAATAAAATTCAACTATCTCATGGTGAAAAGTTATTATTGCAAATTTCAGGTTGATTTCTCTAATCTCATTTTTATTTGCTTTTAGCCACTACCTTTTGGGGGGGGGGGGGGAGGCTAAAAATAATAAAACAAAAACCAACAATCAATAAACATCATAGGAATAAATGCTTAAATGAAAGAAAAAACATTTTTGTAGAAAGCTAAAGCAAAATCTTGCCAGTGAAAAAAATTATAAATAATGGCAGTGATTTGGATCCAGAAGTGTTTTTTTAAAAATTATTTAATAAATTCAGTAGAAAAACATAATGTGTTTTGCACAGTGTTTGTGAACCTGATAGTCTAACTAGCTGAACCTCTTCAAATTCTAAGTCAGAAAGACTGAAAAATTTTACCCCAGATAATACCTCATGACCAAACAAGAATCATTTTCATAGCTAAAAAGTTTCACTAGTGACCCACCTGAGCAAAATAAAGTAATTTTAGCACGGTACACTAAACTTAGATGGCAGGTATGGGAGGGGAACAAATATAACTATATAATATTTACTTGTTTAATTTTATTTATTTAGGCTGTACCGGAGACTGAACTCAGGACCTTGCACTTGCCCGGCACCCACTTACTCTACTGAGCTATCTCCCGGGCCCTAAATATAACATTATATTTATTTTCAGAGACTAACTTACCTAGAAGAAAGTAACAAAGTTACCTGAGAAAAAGAACGAGGGTTGAACTCCTTTGCATTGGGATTTAATGTTGACTTCCTAACTTGCCTAAACCAAAAACAAAAAAACAACAGTCAGTGAAATCTGCATGGGCTTTGTGGTTCCCTAGGCACATGGCTATAATCCCAGCAATTGGGAAGCTGAGGCAGGAGGATTCTGCAAGTTCAAGATCAGCCTGGGCTACAAAGTGAGTTGAAGGTAAATCTGAACTGCATGGGGAGACTTTGTCTCAGAGGAGGGAGGAAGGGAGGGAGGAGGAGGAGTGAAGGGGAGAAGAGAAGAGAGGGAAAGTGGGAGAGAAAGAGGGAGGGAGGGAGAGAGGGGGGAGAGGGGGAGAAGGAAATAGAAGGGGGAAGGAGAGAGACAGAGACACGGGGGAGTGGGGGGGGGGAGATTCCCCAACTTAAAAAGTTGTATCTCAAAAGTTCAGGTATAACTGGGTTGGTCGTTTAATAGTCAGAACACATAAATCAATGGTGGCTAGCATCTCAGGGAAGTTTTTGTTTTGGTGAGATAGGGTCTTGCTACAAAGTTCAAACTGGCCTTAAACTTACAGTGATCCTCTTGCCTCAGCCTCCAGATTGCTAGGATTACAGGTATACAGCACCATATCTGGCTTCTGAAGCCATTTAATTTAAACAGCAAGGCTGTAGAATTAAGTTTATCTTAACAAATCTAAACATTAACCAGAAATCATGTCCAATGGAAAAACACTTTGACTTTTTAAGTAGGGGTACCAGAAACTTCACTGTCTTCTTGAATGTGGCAGTTCTTAGTCCCAGAAGCACATGAAGGTTGAATCTGACTAAATACCAAAAGAGACAGGTTCCCAAAACTTTAACTTTCCAATTCCTGTATGTTTGCAGAAAAAGCCACTTTAACTTAACGCACAGTTCCCTCACCCAGATGTACAAAAAAGGGAGAAAGAGTAGTGAAGGTGTATTGATCTAATTTGTCTAAAAAATATCTGTTTAGGCCAACTAGCTATGAACTAACACACTTTACAAAGCAGAGACTGAGCTGAAAGGGTGAAATACACTGAAAAAAGTTACTAAATAATAGGATTTGTTGAATCCAGGTTTACTCACTCAGCTGCATCCTTCTTCTCCTCTTTATCATCTCTCTCTTGTTTACACGCTGGGCTAGAAGTCTGTACCCCTTGGGATGTAACCTCGGGTCCCCGCTTATGCTCCGTGGTACTAAGTATTGACGGGGAAATGCTGGGGCTATTCGGCTTGCTGCTGCCACTGGTGCAGTTGCTGCTGCTATTTTCAATGAAAGAATCCTTAGAACTTGGTTCAAGTTTCTCTTTGATCAAATCTCTTGATTTTTCTCCCTCTCTATTTCTGTTTAGTACTTGATCCATAGATTCAGAAGTGGAACTTGGCTGTAACTAAATAAAGGAAACAATTACACTTAAATATTTTAACTAATTCTAGTAACCATTTTTTCCATGAGCACAATCAAAGTAAAAGTAATACCTCTGAACACAAAAGTTTTTATTTATTCATTCATTTACTTATTTGACACAAGGTCTCACCACACAGCTCCTGTCTCAGCCTCACCAGTGCTGGGATTACAGGAGTGCACGAGCAGTGAAACCACAGTCAGGCCTGGTTTTGGTAGCTGGCATGGCACATGGTACCAGGGATCGAACTCGGGTCCTTGCACTTGCCAGGCAGGCACTTAGACTGCCAAGCTAACTCCCCGGTCTTCAAAGTGTTTTGAGTAAGGCTATTTTCCTTATATTTAAAAACTCTATTTAGTTAGTTTGTTTTTTATTTGCCAGGTACCAAATTTCTTTATTTGAAGGAAAGATAGAACTTAAGTAGATATTCCGGTACAGTTTATAGGAAAGGTTAAGGTAGCCCCCCCAAAAATATGTGCTGCCTAGCAACCTTAGCTCTCATTGTCACTGGCCCCCAGGGTATGCTTGTCAAAGAGGTACTCCACCATGCAGGACTTGTGGGCTCCCATCTTGCGCAGGTTGGTCATGAGGTCACCCAGCTCTTTGATGGCCTATTTTCCCTATTTTAAGAGTAATGCTTAAAAGTTTTCTAAATAAGGAGCAGAGGGGTTAAAAGGAGGGTAGGGGCAAGGGGGGAAGGATCAAGTTATATCATGTGTAGTTACAAATTCCCTATGATGAATGTGATCGTTATATATACCTAAAATGTACTAACAAACCTAATTTTAAAAAAAGATTGAGGGGCTGGGGAAATAGCTCAGTAGAATAAGTGCTTGCCTGACAAGTGCAAGGGCCTGAGTTCAATCCCTGGTCCTGCAAAAAAATAAAAAATAAAAAATAAATGAAAACAAAAAAAGATTGAAAAGAAGAGTAACACTTTTACTTTGTTTTATTTATATTATGGCTGGTTCAGCCTGCCCTGGAGGTGAGGCTGGCACAGCATGTGGTGCTGGGGATCGAACCGCAGTCCTGCAGTTGCCCAAGTTTGCCTAAGCAGATGCTTTGGACCACTGAGCCATCTCACCGACCCAAGAAGAGTAATGCTTTTAGTACAGGTAAAAATAATACATGACACTGTATTATTTACTCAGTAGAGTAAGTGCTTACCTGGCAAGCACAAGGTTCCTAGTTTGATCCCTGGTACCAAAAAAAGGAAAAAGAAAAAAGAAAAAAAAAAAAAAATCCAAAGGAAAAAGAAAAGATAACAGGGGGCTCGGGAGATAACTCAGGGGTCCAAGTGCCAGCCTGGCAAGTGCAAGGTCCTGAGTTCGATTCCCGGTTCCACAAAACAACAACAACAACAAAAACTATAAATCAAGAAAAGATAACGCCACTGCAAAGCAAGAAAGCTTTAATGACTAAAAGGAGGAAGAAATAAAAAACTGGCCCAGGAGGAACCAGGTAATAAAGGACCTTCAGTCATGCTGAGGACCTTATTTCTAGGGTCAAGAGAAATCACTGAAGAATTTTAAGCAGAAAGTTTGAATTTCAAGAAGAGGAGCGGTGCAGCTCTTCAGAGATGACCTGGAGAGAGGCAAGTAGATTGTGACCACTATAGAGCCTGGGCTACAGCCAGAGCACAGTGGACTTAGGAAGTCAGAAGGAGATGGACAAAAGGGTGCAGAGATTATACAGTGGTGTCAGTGAGGCCTTTTAAACTCAGAGGTAAAGAAATTCTAAAGTATGGACCACTAAGAACAGAAAACATACCTGTTACTAAAATAGTTGAAGATTTTAAGATTCACAGACCAGAAGAGATAAATGCTACCAGTGACTGAAGATGATCTGAGATATCCTCCTCCACAAAAAGGAAAACAGGGACAGGTGAAGGGAAGGACAAGAAATTGGGAAGAAAAGGGCAAGCCAGAGCACCTGCAACCCTAGCACTAAGGAGACTGAAGTGGGAGCTGCAAATTTGAGGGCTGCTCAGGCAACAAACTTAATGAAACCTTGTTTCAAGGCAAGTAGCAACAGCAAATGCTGAAATGACAAAAGACACAAGCAGGGGCCCAGGTAACAATACAGAAGAGCAATCTGGACAGCAGAGGTCACTCAAGGTTGTGAGAACCAAGACCCTGCCCTAATTTAAAAAAATAAAATAAAAAACATTAAAAAACCCCTATTTCAAAAACACTAATAACTTGAATAGACATTAAACCAAATGAAATATAAATGGCCAATAAATACTAATTTTGTTCAACATCATTAGTCATGAAAAAATTACATGTGTAAACAACGGTGACACAGGCATGATGACTCATTCCTGTAACCAATCCCAGCTAGTTCAAAGGTCAGAGTCGGAATATTCCAAGTTTTATTTTGTAGGGAAGGGTCTACAGGGTGTTCAGGGTCTCACTACTAGATCAGACGTGGAGTGATCTGCCTGTTTCCAGCCTCCCAAGAGCTGGAATTACAGGCATGCGTCACCACACCCAGTCTCAATTTTGGGCCGGCATGGCAGACCCAGGGATTGAACCCCCGGCCCCTGCATCTGCTTACAGGTACTTTAATCTGCTGAGCTATTTGGCCAACCCTTAGGAATATTCCAAGTTTTCAAGGCTGGCATGGGCACTTAGTAAGACCCTGTTCTCAAACTAAAACATAAAAAAGGACTGAGGCTACCACTGATTTCAGTGGTAAAGCACATGCTCTGCATGTACATGCTCCTGGATTCAACCTCCAGTAACACAGCAAAAAAAAGAAAAGCAAAACCCACAATGAGATACCATGCCATATCCAAAAGGACCACAATAAAACAGACATATAATCACAAATGCCTGGGCATGGGCACAAGTTGATCTCAGAAGATCGCAGTCATGAGATTCTCTCATGCATGATAGATACTCCAGTTGTCGATGTATCCCTCACACCTCCTGAAGGAGTCACAGATGCTGTACACCAAGCCAAAAGTTAGAGAAGCCCTGTGGCCACCACAACCACCAGGCACAAGAATAAAGGTAAAAGAGTTACAAGCAGACACAGAGGTAAAAATGGAAATAAATCTGAATGAAGAGGATTGGTGTTGAAAGAGCCTGGGCAAGAATATGTTTAGGTAATCAAGATATTGGGAAATGAACTACTGGAAACAATGTATTTCCTTGGTGTGAAAAGGTTATGCCACATCAAATAGAAGTTGAGAAAAAAAGGTTTGGATAAATACCTTAGTCATCATAAGGGCTGGTCTCTGAGACTATAAGGATAATAAAGTGGGTGTGAGTCTTAAACACAGTGTGGTGGAAGCAACGAGTCTTGAAGCACATGGCAAGCTTCCTGAGCATGCCAAGGCCAGTGACACTGATATACCTGACCCTGCAGGCGATGATCAAATCCACTGTGATAACGCTGGAGATAAAGACACTACTGATAGGGCTGGCAAGATGGCTCAGTGGTCTAAAGCGCCTGCTTAGGAAAGCTTAGGCAGCCACAGAGACTGCAGTTTGATCCCCAGCACCACATGCTGCGCCAGCCCCACCCCCAGGGCAGGCTGAGCCAGCCATAATATAAAAAATAAAAATAAATATAAATAATAAATATTAAAAAAAAGACATCGCTGATAATCTATATTCAACCCAACATTTTATATTCCAATGTTTCAGAATCTGTCTTACACTTTGGATTTTGGCCATAATGCTTCCAAGAAAAAGCTTTCATTACAATTTATTAAGGCAGTTTGATTCGGCTCTAAGGTGTTTGTTTCTGTAAAAACTGTTAATGCTGAATAATTGTAAATGAAACATTAAGTTCACTTTGCTCTTTTGATGCAACAGCTTACACACAAAAGACCACGTTTCAAAAAATGTATTAATTACTGCCTTTCCTGCTTTAACCATATGCAGTAAGTAAAAGATGTTTTGAATAAACCATTTTAGATTGCGAGTAACCCCTTCTGACTACCCTACTTACTATACAGAATCTTTCTGTATATTTTGATTACCTAGCATTCCCTAGCAATTTTGATATAACTTAAAAGGAGGCCTCAATCTGTATTCGATATTTTATACTAATTTTTATATTATGCTGTTTTCATGATTTAACTTTGCCATTATAAACATGGGTGAAGCATTTCCCAAACGTAATTTTTAGGACCTAGGCTTTGAATATCAGTTTCGAATTTGTTCATTTTTTATTTTTTCAATTTTTTTTGCGAGACCAGGGTTCAAACTCACAACCTTGCATTTGCCAGGCAGGTACTTGTGCCATGGAGCTATCTCCCCAGCCCCCAGTTTTGAATTTGTAAGGTTAGATGCAGAAATTAAACACTAGGTGGCATCCACTTATCTTAACAGAAATACTGATATTGGTTTGTTTTTTAAAAATCTTTTTATTTGCCGGGCATGGTGGTGCACGCCTATAATCCCAGCACTTGGGAGGCTGAGGCAGGAGTATCGGTGCAAGTTCGAGACCAGCCTGGGCTACAAAAGTGAGCTCCAGGCCAGCCTGAACTGCATAGTGAGACCCTGTCTCAAAAAGACCAAAAAAAAAAAAAAAAAAATTTATTGGGCTGGCCAGATAGCTCGGCAGACTGAAGTACCTGCTTAGACAGAGCACAGGGGCTGGGATTTGATCCCTGGTATGCTGTGCCAGCCGCCCCCGGCCCCCAGGATGCTGAGACTGCAATTGAGACTGGATGTGGTAGCACGCACCTATAATTCCAGCGCTTGGCAGGCTGAAAATAGGAGAATCACTAGAGTCTGATCTACACAGTGAAACTCTGTATTAAATACATAAAAATAAATATTTTATTTATTTAACTTGGTACAGGGTCTTGCTACATAGAAGATCACTATAACAGAAAGATTACGTTTAAAAATGTTATTTTCAGAAAAGTCATGTGTATAGCTAAAATTGTGAATGCTTTGTAAACATTTAACCAAGGGCTGGGAGAATAGCTGCAAAATCCCTGTGTTCAATCCACAGTACAGTACTGGGTGAGAAAATGATGGTCTCTAATTGCTAAACAGAAGAGAGGGCTATGAAAAATATAATAAAATGTCATCTGCAGAGTATATCCTCATTTTCTCTTAAGGTTTTATTATGCAGGCAAGTTTGGATGGTGGCTTTTTGTTTTACTTATGCTTGTATTGTGAAATTTAGGTTAATCTTTTTTCTTTTTTTGAGACAGAATTCCACTATTCCGTTCAGGCTGACCACAAGCTTGCAGTGATCCTCCAGCCTCAGCCTCACAAGTGCTGGGAATGGAAGTGTGCACCACCACATTCACTTGGGAATTTAGGGGTATCCTTCCTTATTTAGTTTATTGGCTTTTCTAATAAAATGAAGCTAGAGCTGTGCTGGTCAAATCTTACTAGCAATTGAGATCACATGCTATTTTAAGGCAGAACCATTATGTAGCCTGTGGAACTTTTACTATGTTTGTCTTTTGAGAACTTTTCAGTGATGGAAAGCAACACACAAAGGAACAAGCATGATCTTTTAAAATCTCCCTTTTAACTAATTTTTTTTCCTAAGTATGCAAACTCTTAAAAAAAAGATGAGGTACTATATATATACACATTATTACAAGATCTAACTGTGGTTCTTATTTCTTGTCTTATGGGATTTCTCCACACTTACCTAGATAAAAATACATCTAAAACCAAGGGCTTGTTTTTAATAACTGAGAAGAAACTATTATTGAAGAATTTGCTGTCTTCCTTAGTAACCTAAACTCTACGGTATTTATGTTTGTATTCCTGAAGAAGTATTTTGCTAAATTTACAATGTATTCATATTTAGATCCTTGCATGTGATTTTTTTTTTTTTTTTAAATGGTCAGCTCAGCCTGCCCTGGGCGTGGGTCTGGCGCAGCATGTGGTGCCGGGAATCAAATCGAGATCCCTGAAGTTGCTCCTCAGCAGGTGCTTTAGACCACTGAGCCATCTCACCCGACCCCTTGCAAGTGATTTTATAACTGCATATGTGACAGTTTTAGTAGGAATAGTTCAACTCAAATATAACTTCCTCCTGAGTTCAATCTCCGGTACTACAAAAACACCCTCCTCTATAAAACACAGTTTAAGATTTTTTTTTTTCAATTACTATGAATTGAGCATGATGGCACGCAGCTGTAATCCCAACACTTGAGAGGCTGAGGCAGGGGGATTTCTCTCAGTTTAAGGCCAGCCTGGGCTACAGAGGGGATCCTCTCTTAAAAAAAAAAAAAAAAATACAACTTTTTGTTTGTTTTGGTACTGGGAAACAAACTCAGGACCTTGTGCTTGCCAGGCAGGTGTAGTACTACTGAGCTATATTCTCAGCCCAAAAACTAACAACAACAAAAATTACTATGATCCCAATTCACGAACCTGCTGGTGGTGTATTTTTTCATACGTTAATAACAGCCCAATCTAGTGCTGCTTAATCTAGACTTACATTATTAAAATAATTGAGGTATAGTTGTAACTCATACACAATACTACTTTGAGAAATTCACTGATTAATTCTATATTTGGTGTGGAAATTGTAGTTTGACTGATTTGTTTTCAGTACAAAATGGAAGCGTCTACAAGATAATCTGTTTTTGTTTTGTTCTGTTTGCTTGGTTGGTTATATTTTTATATTTCAGATTCCCATAATATAGTGCTATAAGTAATACTCAGAAAAGAAAATATTGTAAGCCTAAAAACAAACAAGAACAAAAAAACAAATGCACACCAGGATATGGAAAAATAAAAATCCGTACCAAGTGTGGTGGCATACCCTTGTAATCTCAGCACTTGGAAGGCTGAGGTGGGAGGACTAGCCCAAGTCTGAGGCCAGTCTGGTCTACATAGTCAGACCCTGTCTCAACATTCCTCTCAAGAAAAAACGAACAGAAATCCTCATATACTCCTCGTAGGAATGTAGAATAGTACAGTTGCCAAAAACTTTGGTGATTTCTCCAAAGGTTTAACACAAGAGCTACTATGTGTCTCAAGTACTCCACCGGAGGGCACATATGCAAGAAATGAAAACATTATGTCTACACAAAAGCTATGTAGAAAGACTATTTAGTTCTATACATAATTCTAGGCAGGCGTGGTGGTGCACACCCCTAATTCCAGCACTTAGGAGGCAAGAGAGAGTTCGAGACCAGTCTGGGCTACAAAAGTGAGTTTGAGGCCAGCCTGAACTGCATAGTGAGACCCTGTCTCAAAAAGAAAACAACAACAAAAAAAATCTATATGTAATTCTAAAAAGGTGAGCATTAACAGTGAGGAATTCACTGATGAACAATGAGCCAGCATAGATGAAAAAATGCTGCTATGTGAAAGAGGCAGACATAAAAGGCCACATACTGCATGGTTCCACTGCAGGATTTGGAGAAATCTTGGACGCCATCAGAGCTAGCAGCCCCCGCCCAAGTCCAGGTTTGCAGACAAGACAGATGCCCAGATGCACAACCCCCTTCATATAGAAGGGGGTGCATCCCTCTAGCTGTCCTAGAGCTGGTGACCCAAATAGCTTTGCCCCAAAGAAGCGATTTACTCCTGCCCCATGGTGGTATATGCTTCATGGCTCCTTGGCTCTGCTGGTGATGATCAGCAATCGCTTCCTGCCAAGAGCTCCTCAGCCCAGGTCCCAGGTTTGTAGGTCTGATCATGTGCTGTTTCTTAGTGTCTGGCACATAGTATTGATTGATTGATTGATTGATTAATTTTTGTCTTTTTGAGACGGGGTCTCAATATGCAGTTCAGGCTGGCCTTGAACTCACTTTTTTAGCCCAGGCTCCTCATTATTTAATAATCTATA
The DNA here is from genome assembly GCA_004027915.1 of Capromys pilorides. Taxonomy (NCBI): domain Eukaryota; kingdom Metazoa; phylum Chordata; class Mammalia; order Rodentia; family Capromyidae; genus Capromys; species Capromys pilorides. The sequence continues at coordinate 15,439 of PVKN010015133.1, forward strand.
ATTTTTGTGTTTTAACTTTAGTTTGTTAAAACTATTTCTATTAACCTTTTATTTGTCAGAGAGAAATTTGATACGTTGTGATGCTATGAATTATCCTGAACTGAAAGAAAGGGGAATTCTTCTCTGTCTGCCTGGTAGTGATGCCTGTGTGTCCAGCCCCAGGGAGGTCTGCTCAGGGCTGTCCTTCCTGACAACAGATACAGCGGATCATGGGGGACAGTGAACTGTATCTACCCAGCACTGTACTGACTGTAGAATGTGTCATTTCATAGCTTTCTGAGCGATATGCCAGTGAACTTTCCTGCTGATCATAAGCAGGAATGGTGTTTTAAGGATTTTTTGTTTGAGGATATTCCATTCAGCTGCTTTTGTAGGCCTACTTTCAAATTACAACACAAATTGTGAGCCAAGCCTGGTGATGTATGCCTGTAAACCACATGCTTGTAATCCTAGCACTTGGGAGGCTAAGGCATGAGGATCAGTGTGAGTTCGAGACTAGCCTGTGCTACAAAAGTGAGCTCAAGGTCAGCCTGAACTGCATAGCAAGACCCTGTCTCAAAAAAGACAAGAAAAAGTACCCAAAACAGTATGATCAGGGAGCTTTTCATATAAGTGAATAGTACTGCCCAGAAAGAAGCTTCCCTCTGGAGAGTGAGGAGGAACCACCTGAGCAGGGCAAGTATACAAGAGATCTTTTCCTGAAGGGCTTGGCTTGACTTACTAACCTGAGTAGTGGGCACATGGCCACTCACTTATTAGTCTTTGTATTGTCTGTATTAGCTACTGCTTAACAAATTAAATTTGAAATTCTTGATTACTTTTTTTTTTTTTTTTTGGTGGGACCAGGTTCAAACTCGACCTTGCACTTGCCAGGCAGACACTTGTGCCATGGAGCTATCTTCCTGGCCCCTTAAATTTGAAATTAACAAACAACATGAAGCTGAGTAGATATGAAAAAGCATTAGATGTGATTATACATTATTAGATTTTGTCATTAAGCCAAGAATGAAATCAGCTAAAAACAATCAGTAAACATTACAAATCCAGGGCCAGTGAGATAGTTCAGCAGTCTAAAGTGCCTGCTTACCCAAGCTTAAGCAACCACAGAGAGCTCAGTTCTATCCCTGGCACCACATGCTACACCAGCCCCACCTCCAGGGCAGGCTGAACCAGCCATAAAAAAATATATATATTTTTTGTTTTTTTTGAGACAGGGTCTCACTATGCAGCTTGGGCTGGCCATGCCCTCACTTTGTTGTACAGGCTGGTCTCCAACTCAAAATGATCCTCCTGCCTCAGCCTCCTGAGTGCTGGGGTTACAGGTATGCACCATCAGGCCCAGCCTAATCATATGATATCTCTAATAAGCTAAGTTTCTTGAGATCTTTTTCCTTCCTTTTTTTTTATTTTTTATTTTTTCATGCTGGGACTCTAGGCAGGGTCTTTACATGCTAGGCAGGCAGGCACTCTATTGCTGAGCTATAAATCTGCATCCTACAAGATTTCCTGAATTAGTCTCAAAATCTCTTGATATCTACAGTATAATAAATTTCATGCAAAAGTGAAAACATGAAACAGTTTTCACTTTTCATGAAACAGTTATCAAGGGGGGTTTAGGACATGTTCACAGAAGCCTGTAGTAAAATAGAGAAATATACAAAGAAATATACAAAGATTCTTGCCATAGAGACTATGGATGTAGTTTAACGTACACCATGTCTACCATGCTAGGTTTGATCATAGCACTGCAAAAAATAGATACATGAAAGATTTCTACCACGATTGACACATTTTTTCACAAACTAGAAATTTTCTCAGAATGTCAAGCACTAGTATATCTCTAACGATCAGATAATGACTGATAATGAATTATCTACCATTATCCACCATTCAAACAATGAATGACTTGGCCTTGCTTTACTGGACTGAGCAAGATAATGAACATGAAAGGATAAGCTATGTTATCATGACTTCAAATGTCAAGATTACACTTTTTTTTTTTTTTTTTGGTCTTTTTGAGACAGGGTCTTGCTACGCAGTTCAGGCTGGCTTTGAGTTCACTTTTGTAGCCCAGGCTGGTCTTGAACTCACACAGATCCTCCTGCCTCAGCCTCCCAAGTGCTGGGATTACAGGCGTGCACCACCACACCGGCTACACATTTTTTTGATACAGGGTCTTACTTTGCAGTGCACATTTACCTGCCTTCCCCTCTTAAGTACTGGGATTACAGCTGTGCATCACCATGTCCAGCTACACCCTCATTTGATACCTGTATTGTTCTTAGCCAATCTCATGATCCTAGGTTATCACACTTAAAGGACATACAGACTACTTTAAACATGTGTAACTTCCTGCATACATGGTTTGATTTTTTTTTACTATTTGCATAATGAACTGCTGTAAACTATAACTTAAAAATGGTTTAAAATCTTTTATTATATGTATTTATTTTTAATTATTATTTTTATTGTACTGAGGATTGACCTAGGGGTCCTTAGTCACCGAGCTACATCTTCAGATCCTGTTTTTCTCTAAAATTCTGAGACAGGACTGGCGAGATACTTCAGTGGACTAAGAGCCTGCTTAGGTAAGCGCAAGGACTGGGATTCGATTCCTGACACCACATGTCCAGTTGGCCCTGCCCTTGGGTGCACTAAGCCAGCACCAGAGTCTGGACATGGCAGTACCAACTTATAATCCCAGCACTGGGAGGCTGAAAAGAGGATAATCACTATGAGTCCAAGCTGTGTAGTGAGATCCTGTACCAGATACTTCTTTAAAAACAAACAAAACATGGGGGTCCGGGGAGATAGCTCAGTGGAATAAATGCTTGCCTGGCAAGCATAAGGTCCTGAGTTCAATCCCTGGTACCACCAATAAAATAAAATAAAATAAAATCTAATAATAATAATAATAATAACAATAACAACAACAAACAAAACCTATAAAAAAGAAAGAAAGAAAATAAAATTCTGAGATACGGACTAAGTTGCCCAGGGTGCCCTTTAACTCACTATCCTGCTTTAGCCTCCTGAATAGCTGTTCCCAGCTTATTACTTTTTAAAATTCTAGTTCACTAGAATTTTAAAGTTCAGCACAGTACTTACCCTAAAATCGTTCTTAAATTTCTTTAAATCATCAATTTGTTTTCTATGTTCCGAAACAACTGGTGATATACCTGTAAAAACCAACAATTGTTAAATACAATCTTATTTCTAACCTTCAGCTTAAAATTCTTTTCGTATAGCACATTAGAAT
>PVKN010015134.1:0-18689 GCA_004027915.1 Capromys pilorides
CTTGCTTTAACTTGCCCTTAACCACCCAGCAGAAAAGTTTAAACATGACACATAAAACGTAAGGGTAGTATAGTATGCTGAGCTGTAAAAGGCTCAATTCAACAACTTCCAACATTGCCAGTTTCACCAGTAACACACTGCAATTATGGAACATTTGACTACATATACAACTACCTTCTCTTAGATCAAAGAGAAGAAATCTATTGTACCAATAATCATTAGAAAATTTATCATGTCTACACCCTGTTCCCTGTATAACTCCAATGAAGATAACAATATGCATTGTATCAATTATTGTGAATGTACTACTAACGTGTTTTGAAATTATCATTGTAATTTCTTATTAAAAGTAATAAAAAATAAAAAACTGCAAATTCCCCATATATATAAAGCAGTTAATAAAGAAATACCTCCACACCACACACAGTATACAAAATTAAGGCAGGGCCAACAACATAGCTCAGCAAACTAAAGCACCTGCTTAGGCAAGGTTAGGCAACTGCTGGGAAAGTTGTTTCATCCCCAGCACCACATCCCATGCCAGCCCCACCCTTAGAGCTGCCTGAACCGGCCAGAGTTCGGAGGTAGTGGCCCACTCCTACAATCCCAATGCTGGGGACGCTGAAAACAGGATCAACATGAGTCTGAGCTATGTAGTGCGGTCCTTTAACAACCAAATACATTTAAAAAATTAAGGCAAACTGTATCAATGACCCAAATGTAACAGATGCAATTAACTGAAGAAATATTTCCCATAAATACTTGTGAACTTGAGCAAAACAGTCCTAGACAGGACACCCAAAGCACAAGCTAGAAAGACAAGTAAAGCCCCATACAATTTTTTGTGCTTCAAAGGACACAAAATAAAAAGCACACAGAAAAGTATTTGTACATTGTACTGTGACCAGGTACTTGTATACAAAGTCAAAAACTCTGATGATTAGGTAAAAAGTCTAAAGATAGGCTAAGGATCTGAACAGACTTTTCTTCAAAGATGATACACAAATGGCCAATGACAAAAACATAGCACTTCAACATCATTAATCACTAAGCAAACAACAGATCTGTGATTTTTTTTTTGAAAGTCCTGTTTTGATATAGTCCAAACCATATTCGGAAGTCTCTCCCTGAAAATAAATGGCTGGATTCCCTGGAACAGCACAAGAAACTGCCTATATGGGTAAAACAGTTCCATCCTTTTCATCTCCTGAGCTTTTAAACTTATGGCGTAAAGGTTGATCTGGTTTTAAGCCAAAGAATTCTAAAATCTTTTCATTTTTCATAAAAAATGGTTTTTAAATGACAGCATCCATTAAGGTAAAGCTACTAAAGATTCAGACTTTATAATTATGTATTTTTTGCTAAGACATTTTCAGCAGGTGAGAGCATAGAGCAAAGAAACACAAGTAAAGGGAAAGACAAATACACCCCTGAGGCATTACCTATTCATCTGGGGAACTTCCACACTGCTTTGACCAAGGCCACTTTTAGAAATCAGAAAATGACTAGCTAGGCCTTTGAAGCTGCTGGCTGCTCTCCAGCCAACACAGTAGGCTGGAATGCTGAACCACTTCCTCGTTCACTGCCACTGTCCAATGAGCCAGTCTAATTGAACATACTGAATGCACACTTAACTGATCCTATAGGACCATGGCCATGAAATCAAGTAAGGTGTGAAATGTCATCCATAGGCACTGTTTGTAGTGGTGGCGATGATGGGAGATTCCTTTGGGACAAAGAAAGGAATAAACAACTCAAAATGAAGAGAGCCAATGAATAGAAAACAGCTCTGAAACTGCAACAAGGGCCCAATGAGGGTGCCTAAAGATGGCTTCTCAGGCTTCCTGCGTTGTTGGACTGAAGATCAAAAGACTGAAATTCTAGCCTTAACTCTGATGTGTTGTGACCTTAATCACCTCACCTACAAAGTGATCCACAAGGTCTGGGACAGATCACAACAGTAGTGTCCTTTATTTAATATCTGTTCATCTGCATAAGGCAAAAGCCAAGCCTCATCCCATAAAAGATTGCCCCCAGAATATCCCTTTATATAAAAATGGGACAACTGAGGAAATATCATTACCACAAATTGCCATTTTCCACCGGGTCACTGGGCAGAATTCACACTGAAGCTGTCTTCCTGCATACCATCGTCCATTAAACAAAGAAAGGGCTGCTTGGCATTCCTCTTCCCTTTAAACCAAAAGTCAAAGTACATGATTTACAGTAACTCATAAGAGTTATACTATTAAAGTAGATCAACCCTATTAGGAGTTAACAGCTTTATTCATTTACTGTAGGACCACCATGTTCATTCTTTTTGTACTGCCAATGAGTCCTTATTAAAACATTCAGGCTCCTGCAGTTCATTCACAATTTGCTCAGAAACCTTTTTACTAACCCGCTGAATGCTTCAGATGCATGGGAACTGGATTGAGTCAAATCTTCCTAATTTAAAACTGGACCATTAAAGTTACAGGGGTGTTTTCCATTGTTAGCATTTTTGCTTTCTCAGCTAGGTTTGTGGTGCTCTGTACTACCATGCTTAATTGAACCCGTTAAACATGATGTGACAAGACAAACGGTAAGGTGAGCAGAAGTAATATAGTAACTACTCTCCCAGCTGTCAAATGCACACTAACATTATTCTGGGTTTCAATCTGTGGCTCTTTAGATTGTTACCTTTATTCTAGTCACCCATTTTCAATTTGTATTTTAATTATTAAAAATACACATCATAATATAACCATGCTTTAAAAGATTCAAAACTACATAAGTATTATATACAAAAAGTGAAACACAAAGGTATTTTTTCAAATCCCTTCTCTGTTGCTTTATCAGCTCTTAATATTTATATTTTTGAAAATAATATGCCTACGAAAGCTATATATCAGTGGAAAGGTTCCAGGAAACAACAAAAACAAAATACCATATTATGACAAAATCTGAAGACATTTATGTTCACAATACTTACGACTGGTACTGAACATAGACATTGCCCCTCAGATGAGGTTCCAAGTTGCAGCTAACCTAAGGAACAATAAAGAATACTATCATTACAAAAATTCTAAAAAGTAACCATCCAGTCATCAAATGCTTTTGGTCCAGGCTAACATTTCCCAAAATAATTATCAGTCAAAGATTACAAAAGAGATCACAGCAGCAACTGATGTCTAAGCATACTTCAGCACGTAATAGTCCTATAGGCCTCAGTTTTCTGATCTTCATTAATCTAGGCATACCTTTTTCCTCAGAAATATGAAATGTCTGACAGGCATAAAAATATTATAATGTAAATCAACCCACAGGAATACTACCCAATTTAACGCTAATATTTTCCAGAATGAGAATGTTTAAAGATGTACAACAGTGAAAATACAGCTGAAGCTTTTCTATCCTATTCTTCTCCATGGCATAGGGGGGCACTATCTGGAGGCTGAGTGTAGCCTGTATATTTTAAACACAAATAGACACTGCACATACACAGATCTACACAGACACAAATATATACACACACATATAGGATACAAACGGGTTTGCCAGGAAATGTATGTATCATACATATAAATATATGTATCATACATATAAATATATGTATCATACATATAAATGCATATCTACTATGCAAAACACATATGCACATATCTATGCACATGTACACAAAGAAATGTGTAATGTAGGCCAGGCATGGTGGCACATGTCTATAATCCAGCACTTAGGAGGTTGAGGCAGAAGGACTGCTGCAAATCCAAAGCCAGCCTAGGGTACACAGCAAGTTCAAGGCCAGGGTGAACTACATTGTGAGATCTTATCTCAAAAAATAAAACAAAAAATTATATATATGCACTACTAAAAAAACGCATTTTTTTTCATCTTTTTAAATTTTATATAAACAAGGAGCTGGGGAGATAGCTCCGTGGCACAAGTGCCTGCCTGGCAAGTACAAGGTCGTGAATTTGAACCCTGGTCCCGCCAAAAAAAAAAAAAATTAAAAAAACACAAATTTGACATAAACAGTAATAATTCTACATTTCCTTTTTTAAGACATGTTAACTAAATGACTCAACAAGCATATATCCGATAAATGAACAAATGAATGTATCTGTTCTACTAACGATGGCTGTACAACGTACTTCCAATTTTCCATCCATAAATGGTGCTGTGGTCAGCATTCTTGCACACATCTCTATGGGCCAGGAGCTGCAGAGCAATTTGTAGGCTACATATACCTTCCACTTCACTGTGCCTTGGCAAACTGCTCTCTGGAGTAGTTTTACTAACACATACATCCTCACCTCATCTTGGGCCTAGTAGAATTTGGAACTTATTGAACAACAGGCATGAATTATATCTCATTTTCCTATGCACTGTTTTTATTATGAGGTGGGTAAAACACTTCATCATCTGCCTTCAAAAGTGACCAGTTTGATTTGCTTTTTTATCATGGTACATAAAAAGGTCCTCAAATATTCCTACTATTTAGCTTTGATCTTCAAAATGAATCAATAATTTCATAAATTTGCTCCAGAATAGTTTTATTAGAACATCCCAAAAGGGGTAGAATCCATACTGAATAATAGGTTGCAATGCCATCCATAGAAGGAAGAATAAATAAAAGAACGAACAAAAGGACTGCTTATCAGTCATGCTAATGACCTTAAAGATTATTTAATACTGTGGTCCTAAGGACCCATAATTAATTTTCCCTAATGAATTCTATGTTCTCAAAATTTTCTTGCTAAAAATTTACTAAATAGTTTTCCATTTGTAATTGCCAAAATGATCAGCAAAAGCTTGATCATCCTTCCAGTTTTGTAACCAAAAGCACAACAAAATCTTCATAGTTAGAGAGTGAAGCCTGGCATGGATAATGGTATGATTTCCATTAACCAATCTGAAATTTTGAAAGCTCTAGCATTTCCACTTCCCACAAGGGAAGCCACTAAAAATCAAATCCTCTCCCTTTCAGGACAAGGAGTGAGCACTTAAAGGGACAATGATGTGGCTGAGAGCACGGGACTGGTCAAGCCATGCTGCCTCCATGGTTAGCACTTCCACATGTCATCACTGCATGTGACCATGCCCTTGCATTATGGCAGTGATAACCTGTGCTGAGGAATGCCCAACCAAGAAGGTGCAAGCTACAAATACAGAAGATTAAGAGGGAAAGAGACTTGAAAATAATGTTTCAAAATCTTGAAATCGATTGATAAAAGTATAGCACTGAATTTCATGGGTATTTTTGTTTCTTTTTTGTTCTAATTCCCTACTGTCATTTCAAATAGCAGGGAAAAAGCTCCAGCTCATTTCTGTTTTTCTCCAAATAAAGAGTTTCCTTGCTCTTAATACAACAAAGGCATCTGCATCCAGAACTGATCAAATCACAAACAAGGTAGGAGGTTGACTATGTCAGGGATTCAAATAAGGAGGCCTAGGAATAGCAGGGATTGTGTCTGACTGGATACTTGTGTAGGAAATACTGTGAAGTAATTCTCTAGCATCTGAATGCCTCCTTTTCGCCTAATTTGCTGCATCACAGAAAAGAAGGAATCAAGATCTATGTTCCTGAGTAGCTTCAGGGGGAAGCACAGTTCTTAGGCAGAAGCAGGCAGGTGTAGCATCAGCACAACACACCAGCATGCTCAGTGAGCAGAGTGGAGCCACAGTGCAAACCCTTCAGCTATAGCTGAGGCACCTACAGAGAAGGACACAGGCAGTGTCACAGCGAAACTGTGGGTAACTATATGCAGACAACCTCACACAGAGAATTAAAATCCTGGCAAAGAGCCACAACACAAAGGTAATGAACAAATGAAAGGCCATTTCCAACTTACACCCTAGCACTTAGGAAACATGACAGTATACATCAGAATCTGTCGGGACTGGGGTGGTGACATTTCCCAAACAAGGCATGCTGATCCCATGCCTGGCATGTTCCCGTGCACAACCCACTTAGGTGAACAACAAAGCCTCAGGTCCCCCTACATCAATCACCTGTGAGTGAGGTGCACCAAGCTCCTCCTCCACATACATGCTCACCTTGAACTGAATCACCTTCCCCACATTCTTAAATTCAGGCAGCACGTCATCATAGAAGTCTAGGAACTGCTGGTAGGTCTCTTCTTCGCTGTACTCCAGGCTTGCATCAGGGTCATAGTCATCCCTCCGGCATTGCTCCATCCCAAATGTTGTAAACATGCTTCTAATAAGAAGGGTGGGACTTGATGTGGGGAAGTTATGTTTACGTGAACACCTGCATACAAAAGAAAAGCAAATTCGCTAGTCCAGTAGTTAAAAAAAACCACAAATAACTTGCTTGAAACTGAAATAAAGACTCAAGTAACTTAGCTGCTTTGACTTAATCATAAGCTAACAAATCTTACTCAGATACCAAGTTTCAGCACCTTAGAAAACTGTCCTAAGACTCACCAATACATTCGCTTTCTTATTAAAATGTCAATGAGGAATGATTGCCAAGCTCATATGCCTTTCAGATAACTCTGGATGAAGTTCCAAAAGCCTTTGCTATGTTGAGCCTGAAAAAGGCCCAGTGCCATAACAGTGTGGTGAAGGTGTAAAATGCCACAAGGCACCTTAGGAGGATGGTGAGAACAGCACAAGCCTAGTTTCACACACACAATCCTCAGGTGACTTACATGTTAAAGAATAGGATAAGCATGGCTGGGGATATAGCTCAGTGGCACAAGCATCTGTCTGGAATGCGCAAGCCCCTGAGTTTGATTCTTGCTGGTGGAATATGTCCGCCTTGTCTATGTACAGCCTTCTATAGTTTTCTTGCTATTCTTACATTTGTCCCTGCTGGCCCTTACAACCTGCCAGGACAGTTGGTGCTAACACTTTTCCAGTGCTCAAAGTAGGAAGCTCAAACTTAGAGAAGCACATTTGTCCAAGTCGCACAGCTCAAAGAGAGGGCTCCGAGACTGAGCCTACAATCTGATGCCTGCTCACTGGAGAGTATAATGGGAAATAAGATTTCAAGAAGGTAGCTAGCTCCTGTGAAAAACAATTTTCTTGTCAGTTCCTAGACTGAGGAAAGATAAGCTGACCTGGCTATGCCTGAGTAATTTTTTAATCCTTTATGCAAGTTTACATTGTTTTATTTACTTCTCCTAAAACGGAAAGAAAAACTACACAGCTCAAAGTTACAAAAAATTTCCTAGTTTGTATTAAAATTTAAAATCAGTAAGACAGGGACTGGGGATATAGCTCATCAACAGAGAACTTGCCTAGCATGCACAGTCCATCCGCACTAATGCCAGAAACAAAAAAAAGTCAGTGTAGTGGTACATGCCTATAATCTCCACACTCTAAGAGGTTGAAGTAGTAGGATGTCAACTTCAAACCCATCCTGGGTAACCTGGCAACTTAGCAAGATTCTGTCTCAAAATAAAATACTTTAGGAGCTGGGGGTATAGGTCAGTGACACGGTGCCTGCCTGGCAAGCGCAAAGTCCTAAATTCAATTAGCAGCACTGAAAAAAAATTTGTTTCTACTTAGTTAATTAAATATTTTCAAAAAGGTTGGACCTGTAGCTCAGTTCAAAGGCCCTAGATTTGCTCTTTCCCATCTTGCAAGAAGGCAGGTGATAAAACTGAGAAGCCAGACACTAAAGAGAAGCAAGAAGGCTTCTGCAGTGGTACTAATAAAATATGTTAGATGAAGGCAAAAAAGTCCAAGAAGGGGAAGCCCCACTGCAGCCAAAATCCTGTCCTGGTTAGAGGAATTGGTAGATACTCCCAATCTGCTATGTATTCCAGAAAGGCTTTGTACAAGAGAAAGTACACAGCTGTTAAATCAAAGGTTGAGAAGAATAAAAAGGAGAAAGTTCTTGATACCATCACAAAACCAGTTGGTAGGGACAAGAATGGAGGTACCTGGGTGGTTAAGCTTTGAAAAATGCCTAGATACTACCCTACTGAAGATGTGTCCTGAAAGCTCTTGAGCCACAGCAAGAAACCCTTCAGTCAGCATGTGAGGAAACTTGGAGCTAGCATCACTCCTGGCACCATCTTGATCATACTTACTGGGCATCACAGAGGCAAGAGAGTGGTCTTCCTGAAGCAGTTGGCCGGTGGCTTGCTGCTTGGGACTGGGCCTCTTAGTCTTAATTGTGTTCTTCTATGAAGAACACACCAGAAATTTGTCATTGCCACCTCTATAAAAATTGATAGCAGCAGAGTGAAAATCCCAACACACTTCACTCATGCTTACTTTAAGAAGCTACAGAAACTGAGACACCAGGAGGGCGAGATCTTCAACTCGGGGAAAGAGAGATACCAGATTTCAGAGTAACGTGAGGTAGATCAGAGAGCAGTGGCCTCACAGATTTTAGCAAAAATCAAAGCTGTTCCTCAGCACTGGGGCTACCTGTGATCCGTTTTTACTCTGACAAATGGAATTTATCCTCATAAATTAGTGTTATAAATTTCTAACTAGGAACCTAAATAACTGATACGTTTAAAAAAAAAAAAAAAAAGGCCCTGGATTCAATCCCTAGTACAAGAAAAAATTAGTAGAGAAAAATAAACAAGGAGAAAAGGTTGAGAATAGTAAAAAACAATGGCCCTGAAATGAGTAAATGTTTAATCACTCTTCATGTTTTTAATACAAATCTACGTTCCTATACAGAATGCCCGGCACACACCATGCCTAGTAATGTTTAAGCAATGTTCGTTAATGTGAAATTCTCCATTTTCCAAATTATCCCCTAATTATTCAATTAGAAACCTGATAATTAGAACCATCTTTTGCAAGTACTGACAGAACAAGAATAAGGATTCAGTCTGATTAGCAATGCTAACAGTGAATCCAAATTTTCTAAGTCTGAAACACATATAGCATTGAACAAGGAATTAATGTAGTAGGGCTGAAATTCTACTCGTGGGACTTTTAGATCTGAATGAACTTGGTCCTGATTCCCAGGGTATCTAATGAGCATTTGTCAGTTTTAGAACAGAGACAAAATGTCTGCCTAAGGAAAATTGCCAGGTGGCTTCAAAACAGTCCTTAAAATCTGTGTATTCAAAAGTTCTGTACAAATTAAGAAGAACTCAGTGAAGAAAAGGTAGTAAGTGAGGAGTTTAAAGCAGTGGCACCAAGCCTGTATGATTCTCTGAACTACCCGGGGCAAAAATGGGGCTCCTTCAGTCCTGTCCCAGGCCAGAGAATCAGTCTCAAGGGCTGGGGAACCTGAATTTTCAAAGTAACTTTGCATGGTCCATATGATCACTCATGTGTGGAAACCAGTGTTTAAGGCCATGTTGTATGCCCATTAGTCTGATACTCGAATCAAATCAAGACTCATCAGTTGAATAGTACTTAGCCCAAGGAAGCCAGTAAATGAAAGGGGTGGCTAGTCTGATGGCCTCTCCGGCACAGCTGAGTATTCCTCTCAAGGAAAAAGTCTATTACTCACTGCCTTTACCCTTCATGGAATCACTGCACTGAGGCACTAAAGTCAGGCTGAGATCACTTATCAAAGGTGAGCATAAGAAACAGTCATGAAAATTAGGCCAATCAACCACTACAGAACATCCATTCAAGTGACCATCCACTTTGCTATTCAATATCTTTATGCAAGATTACATAGGAGATACATGCAGGAACTGATGCCAGGAAAATCCTTAGATTTTGAAAGATATCGTTCATTCTTTCTCTTTGGTAAGAACCATATGGCTTATTATCTACCAGGGATGCATTACAATCAGGTCAAAAACACTGTACATTCACAATAACTCATTTTCTCCTCCTTTCCTTGCTTTCAATTTCCTTTATTTTATTTAACTTAATACAGTAGGTTCTAAGTCATCCTTAAATCACTTTAAATACTTGGAAAAAGAAAAAAAATACTTGGAAAGAGAAGTTTTACATTTCCTCTGTGATTATGTTTTGTTAAACGGGAAAAAACACAACCCATCTCAAAGCTATGACTCTAAACAATATCAGTTCTACAAAGGTTCTAGAATTGGGTTCTGTGCTAATCACAAAACAACCAAAGAGATGCTTCAGTTAAAGAAATATTAATCAAATGGTCTGACTCACCTTAACAAAAAAAAAACTGTATCACCTGAAGAAGCAAATCACTGAGTCTCTCGGCAAAAGAGAGCAGAACCATATACTATCTGAAGGGACGGTGCTACATTTCATAACTAGCAATGTCACACAATTTTGTCTCAATTCATCTCATGAACAATGAAAATACCTGAACCACTCTCATACTTTGATAATTGTAATTGCAAAATTTCATGTGCCTATGAATGTAATGAAACAAGTGAAAAAAATGTAAGTTTAAATTAATAAAGAAAAAAGGGAAGTTCACGCTTTCAAAAGAAAAAGGAACCTTGATGGTGTTAGTAATTTAAGATGACAAGCAATATCTCATTAAATACTCATGAATTTTCCTGTTCATATCCATTTTTAGCATTAATAAAACATTAAGATTAGGATTGGATCTTCTCTTCCATAGAATATCCAATAATAATTAGATTTTGTTTCAGATAGATTAGGATTTATCCACTATGACTTTTCCATTCATAAATAAGCCAAATTATAAGATAACCAATACTTGGCATGTAGTAAGCAGTCAAATATTTTAGAAATGACAAGAGATAAACAATTTCCACAAGAATGTCATACTTCAAGAACACCAATCCAAAAGAGGCAGGGAGCAAGAATGTCTCATCGACTCATGTCAATAGTAACAACTGTGAAAATACCAGCGATCACTCAGCACTTGCCACAGGCCAGCCCTTTGTAGGAAGAGAGGAAAAGAAGCCACTGAAACCATTGTTCCTAAATCTGAGCATACTCACTGACAGGGGTGACTTAAAACCCTATTCTACCTTTTCTGATCCTGTCTTTCAGATGTTATCCCTTTATACATGCCAAGCTTAAAAAGCCTATTCTGGAACATGGCATTTGCCGTTCAAACAACAGTCAGTCACTTCAAATATAGCAGTTCTCCATTATAGTTGCTCACCGTGGACTTACGTAAGCACAAGAAGCAAACATGCAAAAGGTCTTCCTAAGGTATGGACTGCAAAGGACATACTTGGCTAATCCTATCAGCTAGGGAACAGAGCAGGAGGGGACAGAAGACAACTGGCTGGGGAAACACAGAAGCAGCAAGAAAGCTGCAGATGCCTGACAATGAACAATTCAAACCGAAGCCCATGCTTCTCCCAAAAAACTCAAAACTCTCACCATTTTGAATCACTTAATTCTGACATGATAAACTAAAATTAATTACCTATCTCCAAATCTGCAAGCTCCTGTTTTACTGTAGAATGGACAATTGGCTCGATCTTTCTCCATTACTCTTAAGTCTGTGGGTGGTTCTGGATTCTGCCAGGTGGTACCATTTTCTAATTGCTGAAAATAACCATGATTTTACATTAATAAAGAACCATATAAAACTACATTATTTCCAAAATATACTCAAATATTTTTACCAAAAGTTTAGAAAATGTCTTCATTTGAGAATATTCACACTGTACGGAAATACTTTCTTGGTGCCCATTTACTTTCTTTGACCAAAAATCAATACTTTTAGCAGGGGCGGTCATGAAAAGTTCCCTTCTGTCCCTCTATTCTGAAAAGGGTTCGAAGACTTAACAAACCACTATTGAGAGTAGCAAAAGCTACTCGGAGTCAATGTAAACTGACCATTTAGGGCTGACAGGATGCAATACTGCTGATATATGTACACTTTAAAGACCCTAAACAAGTACAGTCCACAGGGGAATTCACTACTATTTGTCTTTGTTCATCAAGAAATGTTTGTCATCATAAGTGGTTCCACATATCTAGACATGATCTAAATAGTCTACACCCACCAAAATAATTATTAATGGAAATGTTTCTAATAAAATATTAATTGATCTCAAAGTCTTAATGAAAGGTTTTTAAAGTACCTCATTTTCAGCCTGATCCAGTAGCTTCTGTACCGCTACCTATAAGTGGTGCAAACATAGAACTAATGAAAGCCCGAAAGTCAGGTAAAATCACATCTTGTTTCTCTAGCTAAGAATTTCATGTATAACGATGTCATATACACATGTGCACGCACACAACTTCAGGTTCTGAGTTTTATTCTATCTTTTGAAATTCTTCAAAGGATTTACAGCTTAGCATTTTTATTCCAACAGATAATTGCAGATCACATTGCAAAATATTTAAAATAATCTCATGATGATTTTAGTTTAAAAGTTGCATATCCTTGAGCATATATACCACATTATAATTTTTAACGTAAGTATTAGTGACTATTTTAAAATTCAATGCTGGGTAGAACATCATAAATATTTAACAAAACCTAAAATACATGACCAGTTGTAATAAATATATTTGAAAAATTTCAAAGTTTTCAATAATGCAAAGGGAATCTTGCAATGTGCCAGCAAATCTCTACCTAATTGGTATATAAATAATTTAAAATTATGTCCCACAGACTCCTCTTCTCTGGCTCCTTACAGTAATACAGACATTCCTTGTTTAATGACCTACCTGTGTTAATAACTGTTCAACTTATGATCAAGTGACACGGTTCACACTTAGGACTCATCTTTTATACAGTTCTGTATGTCTTACTTATAGAGCCAGGATTTTTTTTTCCACAGTACACCTTATTTACATAGTTTTACAGTTTTTGCTGATTGTATTGTACAGTACAGTACTATAGGTTCATGTTCTGTAATACATTACAGTACTCATGTAAGATTGATGCAAATAAAAGCAAAGTCATCAAGTCAGAGATTTCTTTAAGTATCGTAATATCGTATATATGATATGCAGTTCCTCACTTAGTGACCACTTTATTTAACAACCTGGTCACTGGACTGTGACTTGGTCACTAAACAAATACCTACAACACTTTAGACTTACTTGATAACTCAATCTGGTCAAATAAGAGTTTGGGATAATTTGACATACTCAAAACAGAGGTTTTGTTTGTAATGTCTTTGGTGCTGGGGATCAAGCTCAGGGTCTTACACATGTGAAGCATGCACTATTCCACTATGCTATATCCCTAGTCCCCAGCAGAGCTCCTGTTCTCTTCTACAATCCACCCTCACAGCCCACTTAAGTGCTCCTCTCAATAAATAGTTCTGCCATCTGCCCATCTGTTCACACAAAAAACCCTAAAAATATGACTCAAGCTCCCCTACATTTCCTCCTTCTCCCTCCCAGCCAAACCACCAGCTACAGTCCTGTTAACTTTGCCTCCAACACAGCTCTAATCTTTGTAGTTACCATTTTAAAGCACTACCCCCACCCAAAGCACCAATATCTATTTCCATCTTGGCAGCTTGGTAACCATTCCCTATATCCCATTCTTTCTACAAAAGTTACAATGATCTGTTGAAGGTCACAGTATGAATGACATGAAGTCTCTCCTAACTTAGAGGCACGGTAATGCCTTCCCATTTCATTTACCATAAAATCGAAACTCCTCCTTCCAATCCAAGAGGATCTGCATACTCTGACCCTTTTTACCCTCCTGAACTCTTCCCATGCCCCTGCCCTACCCTCCTGGTCTTCTTTCCACTTCCAGGCCACTTCTCCTAAGACCTCCATGCTCAGGTGTGGGTTCAAATACAGAAGACCTAAGTCTTACTTTCTGATAACTATCGAACCCTAGGAGATTTCTTTAGCCAGGCAATCTACACACTCCTCTCTCTGTCCCCATCACTCCACTGCATCACTCATTGCTTTATTTCTTTACACCATCTAACACTATCTCATTGAAATTTGAACTATCTGTTTTGTTCACTGATCATCTGACTTGATCTAGAAAAGTAGTCAAGGACAGAAGAGACTTGCATCTCACCGTTCTATCTTTCTCCATCAGAGATGTAGGAAGCACACAGCAGAAACACACACTGCATATTCCTTCATACATAATTAGAATTTACTTCATTTCACCTACTTCTCCAAGTGTTTCACTAGACTTCGTTTGAAACAAAAACATTGAAAAGAAGCCTTAAAGCTAGGGTAGTAGCACATGCCTGGAATCCCAGCACTGGAGATGCTGAGGCAGGAGGACCGCCATGAGTTTTGAGGCCAGCCTGGGCTTCATACTGAGTTTAAGGTCACCCTGAACTACATAGTGAGACTGTCTCAAAAGTAACTCAATAGCCAAGAGTGGTGGCACATGCCTGTATCCCACCACTTGGGAGGCTGAGGCAGGAGGATCACTATCAGTTCGAGGCCATCCTGGGCTACATGGTGAGTTCAAAGCCCACCTAAACAATATGAGATCCTATTTCAAAAAAAAGAAGAAAAAAAACCCACAACACTAAAATAAACAAAATAAATAAAATAAGTCTTAGCTTTTCCCTGATTCCCAAAGGCCTTAGTTGAAGTATATTCTCCTGTTTTTTTTTTTTTAAAAAACAACTAGTTCCTCTCTATAAAATATGGCAAGCTAGGGCTGGCCAAATAGCTCAGCATATTAAAGCACCTACAAGCAGGCACAAGGGCTGGGGGTTTGATCCCTGGGCCTGCCGTGCCAGCCCCACCCCCAAGGGCACACTGAGATGGCAACTGAGACTGGGCACGGTGGCACATGCCTTGGGAGTACAGAAAAATAGCTCTTGGCACCTCGGAAAAAGCTCAGTAGAATAAGTGCTTTCCTGGCCTTGCCTGAGTTCAATCCCTGGTATCGCAAAAAAAAAAAAAAAAAAAGTGGAGTGTAATCCCAGCTCTTGGGAGGCTGCAAACAGGCAGATCGCAGATCACTTTGAGTCCAATCTAGTAGTGAGATGCTGAATCAATCAACTGGTCAATCAATCAATAAATAAATAAGGAAACCTCCAAACAATTTTTTGTGCCTCCTATAAACCTAGAATGACATTGCCCCATCTGGACAGCACTGCTCAAATAGGGTATGAAAACGTGCACTGGAAATGACGCCTGAAATACAAGAACAAAGGCTGTGGAGGCTGCTTCTACCCCATCCTGACTAGGATATATAAACAAGGCTGTTTTTCATTGCAAGGTGACTGCCCAATGTCACACTAATCAAATTTATCAATATTCCAGAAAGGATACAACCTGATAAATCAGAGAAAGATGAACTATGTATCTTTGAAATATACTGTTAAGGAATAGCAGCAATAGAATAGCTTAAAAAGGAATCCTAGAACATATAGAAAACAAATGACCAATGATGTGTTAGCTACAATTAACATTACAACTTATGTTAGAAAGGAAGTCAAGATGAATACTAAGAACAAAAAAGATTTCTTAATTCCTCAATATTTGAATTTCAATTTCTTTAAATCAAGTAACGCTTATTGATGTGTCATAAACTATTAAACCTCCTATGACCAAAATAAATGTGGAAACTATAGCATTATTCTCTAAGGAAGTCAACACATACACAATGGAAGCACAGGAAAACATTACTCACTAGAGACTGGTACAGAGTAGAAAGCAGGGGCCAGCTGACCATGTTGCAGAAATGCTTTACTGGCACGCAGCCACACGTATGCATTTATGTACTGTCTGTGGCTACTTTCACGTAATTGGGTCCTTGCTACAGTGACCACACAGACATCAAAGCCTATACTACTATCCTGCCCTTTAACGAAAAAGTTTCCTAACCCCTGATACAAAGGGATTAGGTAAAGCTAAAGAAAACCTTAAAGAATCTCCCTGAGACACACCCAAAAAAAGAATCAAAAGGAAACCCTAGTGTGTCATTAGACTAAAAATAAACAAAATATATGACCACAAAAAGGAAAATGAAAACCAAAGACCAACATGCCCACAGCTTATTTTTCCAACCCATCGCACAGCTCACGTTCACACTAAGACACAGTGGCCTGTCCCTCTATGATAGTAGTCACCTCTCTTTCTCTCTTCTCCTGCAGCTTCTGTTCTTCCTCCTGTTTCTCTTTTCTCTGTTGTTCTTCCCATTCTGCCTTTAATTTTCTCTTTAAAGGAAAAAAAGACAGGGTCATTTATTTTTAGGCTCACTCTTTAAACATTTAATATACAGAGCAAGTAAATGAATACTTTGAAATTACTGGCAAAATAGATAATATCAGTTGTTTTAAGTTCAAAATATGGAACTCCTAATGAAAGTTACTGTGGTTGTTAATGAGTTACTGGATTAATACTGCACCTCTTGTTCTTCCTGTCGTTTTCTAGCTGCCTCTTCCCTATCCTTCTTTATCCTGAATTCTTCTTGTGCCTTCTGCTCCCTCAGCAACCACTCCTCATGTAATTTTTGCCTATGAATGTAACAATGTAATCAATAAAAGTAGTGAGAATTAATCTACAAATATATGCACATGCGCAATAGCAAACAAAAATAAAAATGACATGTTTGGGGGAAGGATTACAATATTATGAAAGCAGCCAATTAGAATAAGAGAACCAGATGATAGGTGTAGGGCTTTTGAAACAGCACTGCTAGACTTATCTCTCTATAGAATAGTAAGTTGCAATTACTGTGTCTACATTTAATAAGCTTGAAAGGCTGTGGCATCTTTTTTCTTTCAGTACTGGGGATGGAACCTAGGGCCTTTGCAATGGGCTATAGCCCCTGTCCCTTTTAATTTTGAAACAAGGTCTAACTAATTGCTAGTTCAGGATGCGCTTGGACTTGTGATCTTTATGCCTCAACCTCCCAGAGTGCTGAGAAGCTGTGACTTTTTTTTAATGAAAAGATAACATTAAGATTTTACCTTTAGGCTGATCACAATGATGACTAGATCCTAACAGGCAGGTAACAAATTTCAAAGTAACATTTTCACGTTCTTCATATTCTACACATTGCTTTTTATATAGTTATTAATACATATTAATTATACAAATTAATGGGCTTCACTGTAGCATCTCTTCACACACAGTTCCACGACTGAAGCAATATGAATACTTGGCATCTTTTACCATAAACCTTTGGACTACTTCCTCACACAGGTAAGAGACTCCCTGACTATTGGGGGGGGGGGGGAGGAAACTACATTATGAACATAACTTCAAAATAAAGAAACCTACATTTGCTCTCTAAAAGATGAAAAAGCTATAAAACTAAATTTGCAATTGTATTGGTTTTGTTTGTCAAGACAGGGTCTTGAACTCACTATATAGCCCAGGCTAGCCTCAAACTCATGGCAATCCTCCTGCCTCAACCTCTGAGTGCTGGGATTACAGGCACGTGCCTCTACGCCCAGCTTAGTTGCTTTCAGTGACCGATTATAAGAAGCAATGTTACCTAAAATCAGTAAGATTCTCAAACATTCAATATCACAAGTTTCTACCTTAAATAGGGTTTATGTTTCCAAAGTTTATTTGCCAATTGGGTGTTTAAAACCTAAGTTTTATTTTCCTACTTATTTTGTAAAAAAGAAAATGAAATATGAGAAACTATTCTGCATTACTTCAGCAACATTAAAAATTAAATAAGGCTATATGTCCAGCTTTTACCATATGTCCAGACTCAACCATAACTTAAATATTCCATTAAAAAAATACTCCATTTCCAACCACCGATTCCAGAACACATCTTTCAGCCATAGTAAAAGCCAGGGTATGGCACACATACCACCATGCCTATGCATGCCTTAGGAAATCATACAGATGTCTCAGTGTACAGAACTCCAAGTTATGAATCTTTTGAGGAATATATTAATTGTACATAACTGAACCAGATGGCATACAAATTTAAGACCACAGAAAAGTAGAATGTGAAAAACTTTACAATTTAATAACTTGAATATACTATACATCTGCATTAAAACAGGACATAAAGCTATATAATGTTTCACGTGTTTCTGTTTTCTAAACAATAACTCAATTAGTATGCAACTTTTATAGAAATAAACAAAGATCAAAGGAAAACAAGGTACATGTAATTTAAAGGGGGCATTTTAAGTAAACAGAAAAACAAAGCTCACTTCTCTATTTCATACTATACATATATTGTCTTTATAACAGACTTCTATAATAAAAGCCAATAATCACAGCATGTGCTAATATTTGTTAAGCACTATATATGTATCACTCCATTTCATCTTCACATTTCTATGAGGTAAATAGTATGATTAATTTTATCTCATTATATACAAGGAGATTAAAGATGAGAGAAATTAAGAAATTTGAACACTGCTAGTAAGTAGCAGGGGTCAGGACTGGAACTCAGATATGGCTGAATCCAATCCCATGTTCTTAATCATTGCTATCCTTTCTTCAGTGAGAGGGAGGCATTTTGATAATTCTACTTCCTTAGATCCTTAGGTAGCGAAGAAGAATGAATTACAAGAAAAGCAGCAACATTTCCAGTGATTGTGCTGTTAAACAACTAGAGAATATTAAAGATTTTTCTCCTTTTTTAAAAAAAATATTTTTTATTGTGATAAAATATACATACCTAAAATTTAGCATTGTAACCATTTTAAGTGTACAGTTGAGTGGCATTAAGTATATGCACATTAGAGTATGTATTAGTATGTGCCACATTAAAACAAAGGAAACTATCTCTTGAAAAATAACTAAGAGAAAGTACTTTCATCATCTTTGGTTAGGGAAGACCTTTTAGAGTTAGATATCAACAATAATGCAAGTTAAAACATGATAATCAAATCGTAGTAATATCATAAGTCAAGGAAGGAATGGTAACAAATGACAAAAATATATAACACACATACAACGAAGGATTA
>PVKN010015135.1:0-18690 GCA_004027915.1 Capromys pilorides
GGAGGGAAGGAAACAGAAAAGAATAGAAGAGAAAAGAAAAGAAAAGAAAAATAAAATAAAGGAGGCTAGGTTATATAGGTGCTAATTCAAGCTCAGGGATTTTTACCAATCAACTATTTAACTATAAACTAGAAAACTGTTAGCTCAGCCCCCTAGCAGCTGAACTTTATTCAAGGTTAAGAACCACATTTGCTATATATACCTTCCATAGGCCTCATTAAGTCACCTCATTTCCTTTACATCCTTTTCCCCACCCTCTGTCACTCGTTTTGCTCAGGAGAGTATCAAAGTCTGCCAATGTAGGATTATAATTATTGCTTTCCCAATGAATGTCCGCTTGTCTGATGAGGTATGGAAAGGAAAGGGGGAGGAGGTCACTGAAGAGATTCTGCCAGTGTATAATTGTCAGAAGATGAAACCGTTCTGTGACACACCCTGTAACAATATTTTGAATTCTTATGAAATGTTAAAAAGCTCTGTAAAGCCTCCTTTTTGCCTGAGACACGTTTTAACATTTCAAACTCATTTTCAACCTCCCAAGCCAGACTCACTTTTACGCTATCTTTTAAGGCAATATTCCTGACCCCTGGCCGTGGACTAGACCCAAACCAATCAAACCACCTTGAACAGCAGCTCTTGTGCTCGCTGGAGAAATTGCTCTAGTCCCAAAGATGATCATGAGAGTGAACTTTAAGTGAGATGTACATATAAAAACAGCAGACTTTAGTTGTTCTGGACATTTGACTTTTTTATTTGAATTCTTGTTTGTATTAATTTATTATTCTATTAATTAATTCACTCAATAATTCTTAACGTCTTCTAAATGCCATCTACTATGTACTAGGCACTGTGGAGAGGGAATCAAGTCTCTTTTACCTTGATTTGGGAGAATCAGGTAGAAAGTGATACTGAAGATTTTTCTCAGGGTCTTTCCATTGAAACACATCCCCAGCTCTTTTATTTTGTATTTTGTATTTTGACACAGGGTCTCACAAAAGTTTCTAAGGTCCTGAGACAGGACCCTTACATATGTTCCCACTGCCTCAGCCTCCCAGAGGGCTGGGGTCACAGCTGTGCACCCCATGGCCCACACGACTTTGGTATCAAGGGGCACAGCAGAAACCTTCTGCTGCCTGCTCTACAAGATTTTTTTCTTTTCCATGTGGAAGTGCAGTCCTTTTTTAGGACCAACTGAAGCCCCACCCCAACCCCAAATCCAGTCTTCCCTTCCTAGCACACTGTTTCTCGTCTCTAGATAAAGTCCCCAAGCCTCATGCTGTCGCTATCACCTGGCAACCATGAGGGTACAGTTAGTGGAGTAGAAGTTAGAGCTTGGTCTGATACAAGACTGGGTTCTAGAACCAATCTGTAACACTGCCCTACACATTTTCATTATCTGAGATAATTAACTGTCTTTCTCTCTTTTTTGCCTTAAACCAGCGGTAAGCACTGTTACCCTCAGCAAATATAAGCCTTAATTGATCCAGAGGCTACTGACTGGTTGTGGGAGGATGGCATAAAACTACTTTTGAAGTCGCCATAGTGAGAGAGATTTAATAAGGCAACAGCATAAATAACTAGAGTGTAAACTAGAAAATCATTATGATACCCCACATTGATATAATGCTTGCCTGTTTAGAAAGGATTCTGCACATGTTGTCTAGGGCTTTACAACAATCCAGTGGGGAAGGGATTATTGCCTCCAATTTATAAATAATAATACCAAGGCCCTAGGAGGTTAAGTGATTTGCCAGAGATCACACAGCAAGCAAAGGAGAAGCATTAGTCCACACACAGATGCATTCTAATTTCTAATTCTGAATTTCCAATCATGGCTTCCTGCCTCAGCACAGCATCCAAAAGTGGGGCCCGGGTGGTTGTTGATAGGGATAAGTGGGTGGGTGGTGTCCTTCCTGAGCTTCCTGTCCTTGTGGCAAAGAATCTGCCAAACACAGAGAGCAGGGAGGTAGAAGGAATATGTATTGTAACTCAACTACAAGTCCTAATTTAGATAAAACCTAAAGGTATAAGGGACAAAAGAATTGTGAAACCAGGCCTCAAATTTTACAACGATGGATGGATGGATGGATGGATGGATTTATTTATTTTATTTATTTATAGTATTAGGAACCAAACTCAGATGTGATGTATCACTCAGCTGCATCCAAGCCCGTTTTAATTTGTTTTGTTTTGTTTTTAAGATAGAGTCTTCCTAAATTGCCCAGGTTGCCCTCAAACTTGTAGTCAGGCTTCTTCATGGCTAGGATTACAGGCAAGCACCATAATATTGAGCAAAGAACACCATTTTATTAACACTAAGGCTCTTGTGGTGGCTCTAGGACAGAGATTTTTGGGGATGCTTATAATGGGAAGTTAAACTTTAGCCATAAAGTTCTGGAGAGATGAAGGACAGGAAGAGATCTTGGAGTGCAGCAGGCAGTAGGGGGCTATTTTGTGCAGCCGTCAGTCCATGTGATGGGTGAGATATGACAACCTAGGGCTGGGGCATCCAAGATGGAAGAGATGGAGGAGCCATGGTGTGGCTCAGTGGCAGAGCATCTGCTCAGCATCAGTGAGGCTCTGGGACCAATCCCCATGGAGGTCACAGACGATTGTGAATAATTGGCAACACTTGCCCTTAGGTGGTAGGCCTTGGTGGACAAGAGACCAAATAGCAATTCAGGAATTTAGTAACAGGTTTTGGGGAATGGCAAGACAGAGAAGATGTATTCACTGGCTCTTTGGTACCTTCAGTAAATTCCTCTCCCCTTAAGAACCACTCAGAGAGCTGTTTATGAAATCATAAGGGCAACATGCATATGAGCTGGTACATGTCCCTCGCCCTTGTTGGCGTCAGACCAAAATTTCAGACCCACTCTTCACTGTGTTCCTGGCTTTGCAGTGCACCAAAAGACATTTCTCACTTGCATTCCTCAGATCAAGAGGAGGAGGAAGAGCCATGATTGATCCCACTATTCCCAAGGCACCAGCTTCATTTCTGATCGAGAACCACCTTCTTCTCTCTGTGACTTTTTGCCATGATTATCATTATTCTTAGTAGTAGTGGTGGTATATTTTTCATTCTGGCTTTTCCTGGGATGCTCACCATCAATTGGCAGACAGATGTCCTTCTCTATGGTGCTTCCTGTGTCCTGCTGTGTCACTGGCTCAAGACAAGCTGTGGCTAAGTTGTCAGCTCCCTAATTACAGGAAGTCTAACTACAGACAAGTTATATATGTAAGGTATTATTACCAATGCTGTGCCTACTGTCACCCAGAAGTAATGTAGCAAAATATTAGCTCAGTCATTAAGGGACTGTTATATGTATTGATGTAAATTCACCCACACATGCTTGGTCTTGGAGATTGCCTTGATTCTGGGAAGCAGTGAGTTGAGGGAACTTTGCTGATGGAATGAGCAGACAATTATCAAGAAGATGAAAGTCAAGAGCATGGGAATCAAGAAGGGCCACTCTATTGCACCCTACTGTGTCCCTGTCCTCTTTCACTTAGGAGGAAAAAATCATCTGTGTTTGCTTGCTGAAGCTAAGGGCATCTGTACTCTGGTTATGAGTCCAGCGCTGCTGATGAGGGCTGTCACTTTTAGCAAGTGGAAAGCTTGGGATATGACTGCTCTACCCTGAAGAAACAAAAGGATGTAAATGTTCTTTTCCCCTGGAGGACTTTATCCTATTTAGAGGGGTGCTTAGATTCCTTCCAGAACAGAGCTGGCAAATAACAGCTTCTACCCATCGACCTCAGCATGCTTGCCAGGAATGTACCAGTTAAGGAGGCAAAAAAACAAAAAGCATCCAAAAGAGGGGATGCCAGGAAAGGGAAGACTCCTTGGCCCATCAGAGGCTGTGCGTTAGGATGGAAAGATCATGTGGTGAGAAAGGTAATACTGGGCATCATCTTCCTGGCTTCTGGTATATTTGAGATGGGCCAATATGAAGAGGATTTTCTTTCTGCGCACACCTGGAAACCATCTCCAGGTGTGCTCGCCTTTTAGGGATGACAAACCTAAAGGACAGTCTTCTCACAGCAGGTGCACATTAGCTTAGGATATCCAGGGTCCAGGGAAATAGTTCAGAAAACGAGCACAGGCTGCACTGACTCCTGATGAAAGACATGGCCTTAATCAGAGGTGTTAATAAGCAGATGAGAATTTTAGATCCTCAGTATGAATTACTGGCAGGGCTAACAGCTTTTAGAAATCATCCAGCAGCCAGGCATAGTGACCTATGCAGGAAGATTGCAAGTTTGGCCCCAATCTGAACAACCTAGTGATTTAGCAAAAGCCTACTTCAAAATAAAAGATAAAAAGGGGCTGAGGTTGTACCATAGTTCAGCTATGAAGATCTTGGATTTGGTCTCTAGTGCAACAAAAGAGACAAACAAAAGCCTCTGGGGCCTAGGCACTCCACCAAGACTATGCAATGATTGTCTCAAAGGAAATGAGGGTGAAAATGCTCCCAAAGAAGTGCAAGATGGAACACATACTATACAAGGCAGAAATGAACTGAGGAGTTAGCCTCAGCAGGAGAGTACTATTTTTTTCCTCCCTGGTTCACTCACACTTTCAGTTAGTATTTTTTCAGCATTTACTATGGGAACACATTGTGCAAGAACTATGGGGACAACACAACTTCTTGATCAAACTTCTACATGCCAGTAGGCACCCCACAGCCACCTTCTCTGTCTTGTCCTGCCAAGCATATGAAAATGGACATTCATCAGACATTAAGTTGAGAGAACTGGAAAAGTATTCTCAATTTTAAATTTTACTACACATAAAATATGCAGCTTGTTCTTGTGATTTAATTCTATTTATGTACAAATACTTATGAGCTGAGTTTCAGCCAACTGGTTGCCATATTGTAATATCATTAAGTTTTGTAAACATTTAATTATACACTTATTACTTTCAATTTTACAGCTTATTTGCATATTTTCCTCTGGTCTTAAATTATAAACTAGACCCTTGAAAATCTCAAAGGCCCCTACTATTCGGTCTGTCATGTATAAGGGACAAGGCATCCCCAAAGGGTTCTCCCACTACGGAACATACCTCCTGGGTAGAACGAATAAAAAGGTTACATGTTTATGGTAAGAGCTAGAAAAGGAATTTAATGTGTGTTGGCTAGCATTTAACTTAGGAACTACCTCATCCTGTGAGGAACAAAGAATGTATCACGGGACATTTCACAGAACTAAGTGATAAGCAGTGAGCAATAAAGAATGCATGGGAACACAGAGGCATCAACTCAAAAAGGCCGCTCGAGAAAGAGCCAAGCATGTGCCACGTCTCCAGGGAAGGAAGGGCCAAAGGCTACACCTGGCACTGATGACAAAGGTTTCACGGATCAGGGCAGCTGGTGACATCAGAGAGGAGGAGAAGAGCCATAGCCACCACCCCCCATTCATTGAACTCTTTTTTTTAAATATTATTTTTTGTAGTCCATGTTTGTAGTGCTTAATGTTCTCATTCCTCATGGGACACTGGCGCATGCACACAGCAACACATTCTACCTCTTTTTACATCCCTTCCCCATCTTCCCTCCCCTCTCTGAATCTCTTCGCCCTCCTCTTTCCTTTTGCAAAAGATCTATCACCCCACTTCCTGTTATCAAGTCTTTCTTGGAATGAATTTTCCAAGCAGCAACAACAAATCTGCTCCCAAGATCCCCATGATGGATGACCAAGATGAAAGAATGAGAAAGAAGCAAACTGCAAACAGAGCAGACTTCTCTGCTCTAACCCAAGTGGCCTGGGCACAAGAGCCTGCGGGAGTAGGGAGTTGGCCTAATACACTCAGAACAGTGGCTGTGCTCCCACCCAACCCACGATCTGCCACATGTGGGTCTTCCTTGGGGGCAAGTTGCCACCCAGGGGCATCTGGCAGTACTGTAAAACTCCTTTCAAAGCTGAGTATGATAATGCATACCTGTAGTTCCAGCACTCTGGGAGGCTGAGACAGGAAAGGCACAAGTTTGAGCTTGGTGTCACACCTGAGAAGCACATTTATAGCTGGACTCTTGTGGGTGGAGCCCAAAGACGCTGCTAAACATCTTCCAATGCACAGCACAGCTCCCACACCAAAGTGTCAAGGCTGAGAAATCTTGACATAGGACAATGGCACAGACTCAGGAAAAATATGAAGCTGAACGATAGCACTCTAGTGTTTCCTTTTGTTAGGAGAGCTGCTAGCATGCATAAAGCAAATCCAAGAAATAAGGAAGAAGAATACTTAAAAATGAAGCTATTGGGGGCTGGGGAGAGAGCTCCGTGGCACAACTGCCTGCCTGGCAAGTGAGAGATTGTGAGTTCAAACCCCAGTCCCATAAAAAAAAAAAAAAAAAATGAAGCTATGGCTTATTCATGTTCTCTGGGTACATTTTAGCAGGACCACTGGGAACTTGGCATACACTCTAAATAAAAAGTGGTGAGGATGGGAGAGGTTCTCACCCTGCATAAAGGCAGACACTCCTTACACAGTTGACAGAATGTGCACTCGATAATTTTAGGGGGTTCCATTCATATAATATCAATGAGAAATTTACATATAAACTCAGAAAATTTTCTAAAACATAACATTAAAGTGTTTTAGAAAAATAGTCCTTTTCTAATTTCACTAGGATGATAGCTGCTTAGGGATAACTGCCATATTACATCCTTCTGATCATTCCCCACAGAGCTTTATAAACTTTTATTTGAGGACCCTGACCCTGTAGCACTCGTTCCATGTCAGAGCTTTAGAAGTATTAGTATACTTCTAGAAGATCAGGCTACTTCTGAGCTCAGGCACTGGTACTATTACTGGAATCTCTACATTATTAGTTAATACGAAACTCTTCGAAGAACTCATGAGAGAACTGGAAATTATTCATCCAACTTTGCCCTTCTTTCCTCCATTTTCATCCAGTCCTCTATTTCTAATTACCCCTCACAGTGGATTGTAGGCACAGGGGTGATGGGATGCTGTGGAATGTGGATGGAAATTCTGCATTTGCCCACCAGACCCTACTGTGTACAAAGTCCACTCTGACTTTTCCTATTTTTGCAGAGAGAAATCCAAGGGCCTACGGAAGGATGAAGCCAGGAGGGGACTCTTCTCTGAGTTTCTGGATAAACACGATGAGCTCTGAGCAGCCAACTATGCCCATCTGCACAACAGAACAAATGTCTCATGAGGTTTTCACAGGTTATTCAGTAGAGGAGTTATGCTGCCCCTCCTAGTGTACTGTTGATGGGCAAATTATAATCATCAAGTCTATGGCAAAATGATACAATGTCCTGTTTAATGCCACAGAATCTGGATCCATAGTACCTGTGTTTGTATCCTATTCCTGCTACGTTATAGGTGGGAGGGCTTGGGCTGATTTACTTAAAATCGTACCTCAGGTTTCACATATAAAAATTGGGGTAAAGTAAAAATAATTTAAAGATCTAAAGGAAAAATAGCTAATAGGAAATGTGAAGACAGATGTTTGGTAAATAGGAAAGGCATCTTGACATGGAGTTGGGAAGGAAGAGAAAGAGAAAGAAAAATATTAAGATATGTACATGTTCCTACTCCCCACAAGGAATATAATCAATATGTTCTATAGGTGGGTACTAATAAAAATAGTTGTAATAATCATCCCTCATTTTTAAGAGTGTGGTGAGAGTGAATATATATGTGTCGCCTCCACCAATGCTTCAGATGCCATGAGGCTCAATGACAGCCAGCTATTCTGAGGATGGTCCTTGGGTCCACTCAAGCTGAATATACTGAACAACAGACAGAAAGCAGCTGCTAATGGAACAGGACCAGGCTTTGTCAAGTCTAGATCTTCAAAGGACTTTTACTGCTGGCTGAACTACCATCAATTTCTGTGGCCCTGAGATACATAACCTTGGAGGACCCCACAGCATAAGAATGGGACATGTTGTGAGACTTGGATGTGATGAGATGGCCTAGGGAGTCAAGCACACAGCTCAGTTTGTCTTGTGTCAATTTGGGACAGATCACAAAGATGAGGCTCTCTTGGAGAGATCCTATTGAGGTTCCCACCACCGACCATAAGATCATAGGAAGAGGAAAAATTAGAAGATGCCTGGACCACCCTCTCCAAGAGCCATCCTGCCAAGCTCCAATGGTAGAACAGTACTTTTCCTTGTCAGAGCCCATTACATTCATAGAAATATAATGGAAGATTCCCCAGACCCTTTGTTTGTATGAGTTATACTTTTCAATATTTAATGTATCTGACCTTAAAACTGAAAAACATTTCAATATTTATAAATTATTTTAAAATAAGAACAGCAATTCCCTCACTTCATATATATGCCATTATAATGAAAAAAATACTTATATCTCCAAAAGAAAAAATAAATGGGAAAAGTAGCACTGTTTACATTTTTGGAAATCTCTTCTAGATCTGGCTTAAGGAAGACAGCTGGATTCTTACATCTGCATCTGCCCTCAATCTGTTCAGATATCACACATAACACAGCCTGCAGAAAACTTCAACAAACATTAAAGAGACAATGAGATAGAAAAAAAAAAGAAAGCATAGTGTTATAAAAACAGTAATTTGACCTTGTGACCTCCTGAGTGAGTTTTGAGGACTCCCAGACTACCTTGGAAGAACCATTGGAGGTGGGAACTCTTTTGCAGTGGGTCTCACTAACTGGCAGCAGGACTTCATAGAACAAATTCCTGTGTTTGCTCTGAAGCAATCATACATTATACTATCCTGACACAGTTGAAGCATCCATGTTAGCCCAATGTGAGGACAAAATTAAGACATAGAGAATTTATGCACTTTACTCAGGTGCATAATAGTTAATCTAGCTCTTCAAGCCTTGGATATTCTTTTTTTTTTATTCAGTCCAAATTTTGGCTTAGTCTTGATACTATATCAAAGTGTCTCATCAGTCCACTGTTAGTAAGTCCGTTCACTGGGAATCTGAGTAGGGCACACCTGACACAGGTGACCCCAGATCTCTCCCAGTCCTCCACTGAGGCTGTAGTTAGCATTTTCTATGCATCCTAGCAGAGATTCCAACCCAGGATGCAGCAGCTAGAAGGGCAGTATGGAAAAATCACAGGGAAGAGAGGTAATAAAAAAGATGGCACACACACACTGCTTATGAGAGTCAGGGAATTTCCATAAATGAAAACCCTACCATCTTTTTCTCTTTTATTCCAACATCATCTCTCCTTCCTCTCTTCCATCAGCTGCTCAAAGTTGCACGTTAGTTTTCAGAAAAAAAATTGGCTTTCATCTTTAGTCCATAATTCACACCTTGCAGAAGCAAACTCAAGATTGGTGACTGTGGCTGCTCCTCTGAATGTCCCTTGGAAGGCACGACTCATTTGGTCACACCTGGAATGCCTCATTAAGAAAAACAACCTTAATTAAAACCTGTCTTCACTTTTGTCTTCGACTTCTACTTAGTGCCACAGAATAGATGTGAGCCTCCCAGAGTTTTAGGTGATCTCAAAGAGTGCTGTAATGGCACTCCTGGGACTATGATCCCCTATTCTGCTCCAGCCCATACCTTCACCGATAGTGTGCCCACAGTGTCCATAAATTGGCCACACGTGGCACTGTAGTCTGAGAAGTGGAGCTGATGCTATACCTAAACCCTGTATTCTGTTGCATATTATTTCCACACAATACGATTGTTCATTGTATTCCTGCTTCTCTTTCCTTTGCTTGAGGAAATTCTCACATCATCACTGTCTTTGCTTCTCCACACAAAATATGTCTATCTACATTGTTAAATTGAAGTGCACTTTTTCCTTCTTTTTTATTATTTGCTTAGCTTTCTGTACACTTCCTCTAATACTTCTTAATGGTCTTTAAATTCACAACCCCATATTGCAACCAGCCTCTAATAAGTCTGATTTCTAACTGTGTAACATAGAGTAAGAATTCCTACTTTTTCCTCATTTTATAATGATGACATAGCAGTGACACATTAATTTAAAATTAAAATAGCAATTTCTCTTCTATATCAGGGCAAACTGAAATTAGAAGACATCCAGAAAACAACTCTAGAGCTCTAAAGCTAAAATCATTTATATTAATCATTGATGAATCTCAAACACATATACTATATCATACCTTTTATGGGGTAACATCTGAGACCTACGTGTGACTCCATTCCAATTCCCCTTGAAAAGATAGTACTAGGTGTTTATTATTACATTTCTGTAGCCCCAATTCTAGAAACACTGCTGTAGACAAAGGATGAACATCGTTCAATTTGAGACTAGTTAATTCCTCTTATTTGACAATGGGAATGCAGAATCACAGCAAGTACACCCAGTTGCTGCTGCAGGGTACAGTCCTAAGGCTGAGGTGCTTTACAGCAGTCAAAACTGTTAGAGGACACAAAGAGAGGCAGAAACAGGAGAGGTATGGGGTTGCTAGCAGAGGTATGAAGAGACCCAAGGAAAGAGTTGTCACTCTCAGTGGCTTCCATCCTTCCATTCTCATGAAGTGTGGCCACATTTTGTTCCTGGATCAGAGCAACTACATAGGGCAATTGTTTTACAATTCACTTCTTCACACAGTTAGTTTGAGCAGATTTCTAATTCTTGTGACCACATGACTTCTGGCCAAGATCAGCATTGCTACTGGATGGCACAGGCCTGAGAAGCATGATGCTCCCTGTCTGACACTGTCTGGCCATACAAGGCCACCACCCTGCCCCACCCCCACTCCTCAGTGGCAGGTGTTCTCATTGACTTCCTGCAGGCACCCACAGGAGGCCTTTCTGCTTCCATTGACAATGACACTGTCCCGACAGAGACTTGGAAATGGTTTTGCTTATTACTAGGTCTGTTACCAGACAGCAGTGACCTGCTGCAGACTCACATTTTTTTTCATAAAGCATTTAGCAATTTGGTGTTTGAAAAAAGAAAATGGGATAAGAATACTTCTAAGCACTTTTTAGTAATGTCTGGCTCCTTTGCCAGCCCCTCAAACGAGCACTTAACAGGTTACTCAATGGCTCTCAATAGAGGCAGTTCCAGTGCATAATTCTACTCACTAGTATGTACACAAGGCAATAATAAAGTGTGAGAATTGAAATTAGGAAAGGGTGAGTATTCTGGTAGAAGAGAGTCAAGTAGGCTTTGGGGAGGAGACAGATTTTGATGCGGTGCAAAGGGCTCTTGGAAGTCAGTAATAAAAAGAATTTGTGAACACTCTGTAATTCTCCTTGTGCTCATTTTACCTTACCACTCACGACGGGTTATGTTAAGAATAAAAGTATTCTAAACATTGAAAAACAACAAAAAATGATCCAGATGAAACAGGATGTAAAAATTAAGAATAGAGCACATCAAGCAGGAAAAAAAGAAAGCAAGACACACTCCAATATTCTCAGGAAACAAAAAACTTGGAACCTAGATGTCGTGAAGAACATTCCGTAAAATCTCATAAATGAAGGGTAGTAATCTCAGCTGCAGGAAGGGAGGGGTGATGTGAGCAGCATGAGCAAAGGAGCAACAGTCACTGTGTCTGAGCCAAGGGGGGGGGCGAATCACAAGGTGGGGGTGCTTCCGAGCTTTGATTTAATCTGGAAGCCAGTTGGCATATTTACAAGTGCAATGACAATGTGTCCTTTTATGTGGGGTTAGAGTGCCTGAAGGGTAAAGAGTCAAAAAATAAACAAAAACTCTGGGTGATGGCCACAGGAACTTGGGAGGAAATGACAAAGCTCTTAACCAGGATAGTGACAGTGAAAATGCAAAGAAAGGACAGACTTTGAATAACACCTGCAATAAAGATTATGGACACACTCACTAATTTAGAAAAGGGGATTTCCCAGGTTATTCACCTAACCAATTATGCAACAAGCATATGTAATAACAGGTATATTTTCTCCAATGTTATTGTATCAGAGATCCATCTTATTTGCTAGCCACCGAAACAGAATCAAAGTATGTGGTACACCAAGAAAATTTGTGGTAAGAATAACAAGAGCTCACGGCATCAGTTAAGACTTGGAGGGTCAGGCTTAGGAAGCTGACAGAAAGCCAAGATGTCCTGTTGTCACACGCAGTCTTTCTAACCTGAGCTCCATGAAAAAAGAAAGAAAGCTGCACTACTAACGGTACATCCCATATGCAATGATTTCCCTCCTTTCCTACACATCTAATATGTTGTTTCAGACAAAATCAAGCAACTTTTTACTCAAAGCATGATTTTAGTTTTCTATGGTTCAAATGAGGTACTCCAGTGGAGAAGGGCTACAGTGGGGGCTGAGCAGAACTCACCATAGCAAGGGGTCTATCACTCACTGATTGCTGTTTCATTCATGTATTACTGCTTCACTATTGCTAAGGATTTAGTCTCTGAGTGTGGCAAGAGTTTGACTATACAGAAAGTCTTTCAAAGATCTGAAAAAAAGCAGGGAAGGCTTCCAAGCCCAGTCCACGTCCTCATCTGAAAATTCACTACATCAGAAGTTTGGCACGTAGGGGCTGGGGAGACAGCTCAGTAGAATAAGCACTTGCTTGGCAAGCGCAGGGTCATGAGTTCAATCCCCAGTACCACAAAAAAAAAAGTTTGGATTGTTGGAGGAAATGACAATAAGCACGATGAGGCTAGGGATAGTAAGACTGGACACGAATGGCAGAAGATGATTTGGGACACATGAACAGGAGCCTGACATATGCTTTAGAAATGTGCTCATACATTACTATCCAAGAAAAGTCACTGAAATTAGAAAAGTTTGAAAGGGACATAATGAGACTTGCTTGCCACAGTAGGAAGATGGATCGGAGATGAATTCTAGGACGGAAAGATGAGATGACTAAGGAAATGACTATCTGTATGATATGTTAGGAACAATGAGCCATTCATCCAGGAGCCTATGTACATAAATCACGATTCAGAAATGCTCCAGTGACTAGAGTGGAGAGACACAGCTTGCCACGGAAGAGTGAGGATTGAAACCACCGGGTAACAGGGAAACCTTCCAGGAGTAAATTTAAACCAGTGATAAATGATAAGGTCTGGCAAAAAAGGAAGTGGCAGTAACAGTGGGGAGGAGAAGATATTGTGGGAATGACAATAAATCTAAGGGAGGGACATCAGTTAATCTTGGATCTATTACTTTATCTGGATATGTGTGACATAAGGAAGAGGAAAAAGAAGACAGCACCAGGGAATACTGGTGCTGCTTGTAGAATTGGGGTATAATTTAGTAGCAGAGCAAGTTCTCAGCATGTACAAGGCACTGCTTGATCCCCAGTAGCAAAACAAATAAAACTACCCAGAACACATAGCTGAAAAGTGAGCCAGGCCAAGGTATGGCTACATGTGCTATGCTACAGCACTATCCTGCATGGGTAATCAAGTAGCTCCATAGAAAAAATCATGGGAATTAAGAAAAGAGAAAGATAAACTTGCATCTACCAGCCCCAAGTCTGGAAGGGATCATAGATCAATAGCAGTAGCTATTGATAAGAAAATTATCTTACCAATAATTATGATTACATTGAAGAATTTATTTTATATTTTGTGGGCTATTACATTATTTACATAGATTTCTTTTTAAGGAGCTAAAAATGGAAAAAGTAAAATATATGAGTTATTTGCATTGTGCCAGCACAGTAAGAAAAGAATTTTCTGGGCTGGGAGTGTGCTCAGAGGTAGAACATTCACTTCACACATGTGCAGGGCCCAGGGTTCTGTCCCCGGCACTATAACTAAAAAGGATTATATTTGTTAGAGTTAACTGCCATAGATAAAATTTTACAGTAAAATGCCATTGAGCGAGTAAGAAATTTATGCATTGTATTCTTAGGTTCCAAAAATCAAAATACCTACTAAGGCCATATTCAAACATAAAAGAGAATGAAATATGAAAAATAATTAAAGACTAAAGATATTATTTGGTAAGCTTTTCAGAAAAATAACACAAGACTACATTCTTATTTACATAGAAATTGCAAATAATAAGAAGTGTGGAAGATATTTTTATTCATTTATTATGAAATGGGAATTCATGTTTATTTGATGTCAGTCAGAAGAATTATCATGAAACATTCTCAGGAAGAAGAGCATGCATTTTTTTTTAAAACTGCTTTGAGCCTTATTTTCAATTCTCAAAAACAGACAGAAAAAGGGCCGGCGAGATGGTTCAGTGGTCTAAAGCGCCTGCGTAGGAAGGCTCAGGCAACTGCAGGGACTGCGGTTCGATCCCCGGCACCACATGCTGCGCCAGCACCACCACCAGGGCAGGCTGAGCCAGCCACAAAATAAATAAATAAAGAAACAAACAAACACAACAAGCAAACAAAATAAATAAATAAAAAATTTTAAAAAAAAAACAGACAGAAAAAATAGTCACAGAAAGGGAAGAAGGAAAACAATTCAAGCTTGGAACAGGTGAATATTTTAGAAAATAAGAAGAGTGACAGTTGGCAGAAAAGAGGAAAAAATGGGTAACAAGAGGAAAAATTATTGCACCAAGGCTCTGTTAAATATAACAGGCTATAGGAAGCAAAATGTTTTAAAGGTGAACTTGAATGAAAGTGTTACTATGTAAAAAGAAGTATCGAATTGGCAACATAGTAACTGTAAAAGATATCTTGGAAAGTTATAAAGAGGTTCAACGACAGAAAAATACTGGAGCCATTTAAAAATTATACATATAATTTAATGTTTTCTGTACAATCCTTTTACTTTTTCAGAAGAAAAGCTGCTTTATAAATCCAAAAATTACATAAAATATCCTCTTTTCCAGCACTTGGGAGGCTGAGGTGGGAGGATCAGTGCGAGTTTGAGACCAGCCTGGGCTATAAAAGTGAGCTCAAGGCCAGCCTGAACTGCATAGTGAGACCCTGTCTCAAAAAGACAAAAAAAATTAAATGAAATAAAAGATCCTCTTTTGATAATTTCCAAATTAGTCTAGTATCATGTTGCCTACAATACAGCATTTTTTAAGACTCTTAGTTGAAAGATTAAACCATCCTGTAAAGAAATGAATTTGTTTATTCTGATATGCAGAATAATGTTCCCTTCACTCCAAATATGGCCACCCCTTCATCCTGAATATCAGTGAACATATTTCCTTATACAGCAAAAAAGGCTGTACAGATTATATTGGAATGTCCAGGTAGGACCAGTTTAAACACCAGGACCCTCTTAAGGGAAAAGTAGACTTCAGAATCAAAGTTTGAGAAAGAAATATGACTACAGACACAATGATTAGAGTGATACAGAGCCACAAGCCAAAGAATATAGGCAGTCTTGTAGCTGGAAAATTCAGGGGTATGTGTTTTCCTCTAGAACCCCCAGTAGAAATATGGATCTGCAGACTCATTTTAGACATCTGATTTCCAAACCATAAAATAATGTGTTTTTTAAGGTCACTAAAATGTTTAATACTTAATTAACTAAAACACATTAACGTTTATGTCTTACTTATTGTTGAGACAAAAATACATGACATGGAAGATTAAAGGAGGGAAGGTTTATTTATCTGACAGTTTGTAGAGGTTTCAGTCCATAATCGGCTAGCTCCAAGGCAGAGTGGCATATGGCAGTCTGTAGAGTTGGGCAACACTTCATGGCAGAAAAAGCCACAAAAAACGAGAAAGAGGCAAGTCTCTTTCTGTCCCTCATATTCTGTCCAGTCTACCAGCACAAGGGCAGTGTCAATCCACTCAGTGGACTGATCTAGAAATCCCCCACCCTTAATCCCAACATCCTTAATCTCAACATTGTACTACAAATCAATCACACACTCTAAATTCAGCTACCTCCCCAAAAAATCCTATGACTACATGAGGCTTAGAGGGGCATCGAGATATAAATCATAACACTTTATACCTAGATGTTCCCCTCAAAGCCTCATATGCTCATAGATGGGGCTTTGCGGAGTTGACTGCAGCATGGGGTCATAATACTTACTCATCAGTGAATTGTGTTTGGTTTATAGCTAAATGTGATGTTTGATGTTGGGAGTGAAACCTGGTCAGATGAGATGAGTAACTAGAGGCATGGCTTGGAAAGTTAAATCTCCCTCCCTTGATACCTCTGCTTCCAACTGCCATGTCACAAGCTTTTTTATCCCTGCCACACCTCTCCACCATGCTGCATTGGCTTGGAGCCAGATGACAATCTACTGAAATCGCTACAAATTATGAGCTGAAAAACCTTTCCATCTTAAGCTACGGGTGACAGACATTGCGTTCCAGAGATCAGAAAGTGACTAAGACACTAAGCTTGTGGTAATTTACTATAGCATCAGTGGAAAACAAATACACTCAGAGTACTGAATTCAGGGCTGTGACCAACTTCTAGCCAGTTCAATCAAAAGGCTCCACTGATGGTATGAATCTGCCTAACACAATGATGCCTAAGCAATACTCTCTGCTGTTCTGGTCTCATTTTTAGGCATTTCCTCTTCAAATCATAGAAAAGAAACTTGACCTGATTAAAGGTAGCTCAAGGATTTTCTTTTACTTCATGAATGGGACCCTCTTGGTGTCCTTTGTAGTCCTGTTTAACAATGGCAATCCAACATGATAATTCAGTACATTTCCACCAAAAAGTTCACATGAGCCCAAGGAGAAATCTCCTTAGTATGACACAGGCCACACCTTTTCCTTGAATCTACCATTTATCTAGATGTGTGCACTACTTTAATTGACCAGGTCTTGGTAACCCCACTCTTCTGGTTGGGATGGGATTAGAGAGCATCAACCCATAGAGACCATGTGGACTTGGATTCCCACAAGAGAGGGATGCTGTTGCTAGAAGAGGGGAAGGGAAAAGATTAAATCAATAAGAAATAGTTAATGCCAAATTAAAACATAACACTATTTTAAAAATACATATTCAATATTTGATCAAAAATTATTCTTGTTTCTGCTGTGTGTGTGTGTGTGTGTGTGTGTATGTGTGTGTGTGTGTGTGTGTGTGTGTGTGTGTGTGTGTGTTGCAGGGGATCAAACCCAGGAGCTCTCTCAGGCTACCCAAGCACTCCACCATGAGCTACATCACCAGTACCGCTATCCTTTAAACTGATGTAAATTCCTTTGAATATTAATTATATGGTTTTAAAACATTATTATGAAAAGAAAGCACCTTCAGATTTTGATTAACCTTTTTTTTCATTAATAACTTTAATCCCCATGCTCAGTTATGAATATGGCTCCAAAATAAGTTGAACTATTATACACTCACAACTGAATCTGACAGTCCATGTATTAGAAGGACTACTATTATTTCAATAACAAGCAAAATAATTACATAGACCAATGTCTAAGGGGCACTACTTTCAATCTAAGACAAGGCTGCCTCCACAAAGACATAACCACAGTTCAAATGGGGTTTGAGTCACTAAAGTAACAGAATTCTGAGACTCTGATGCTTCATGGAGTCTGATCACTTAGCTATTGGATTGTTCATAATGTGTATCTTCTTTGTTTGCTAATCTGTTAGCATACAGCCCTCTCTAACTGATATGAAGAGCCTGGTTACACCCAAGGAAAAATGGGAATGGTGATGAAGGTTTCATGAAGAGGGTGCAGTCAAAATCCACCAAAGTTACCTCCTGCATGTTGATTTCACAATGTATCTTATAAAATAATTTGAATGGCTTCAGTCCTTTCAAGGTATCATCTAGAACCTCTGGTAAACAGGACTAACTCTACTGCTAATATGGGTGTGGAGAAAGATCTAAATTTACTCTGAAGACATACTGTGTAGCATGAAGGTTTTAAGGTTGATCTATTATCTCTAGCACCCTCATCCTGCTTATCTTTCATTCGCAGTTCTTAGCACTTAGAGCTCAATAAATAAATACTGAATGAATAAACTAGCTTCAAACTGTTGTCCTTTCTCATTCATTGAATATAAATTTAACTTTATGGTTACACAAAAAAGACAGGGCTAGTCTTTCTCATTCTGGTTCTGTATTTTTATCATCATCAACATGCATTTGCTGTGTGCTGCTTTCAAATACTGCATTTGTATTAAGAGTCTGAAGCAGAGGTTAAGTAAAATACGAAGGGAACTATAAGCAGCAAAATTGTGACATTACTAGAACTGCAACTAAGCACTGACACATGTGCACAGGCACCAACACGCATGTGCACATTCAGACATAGGCTATTCAAGGTAACACAAACTCTAAATGTCTAAGATAATGCAGATTGGAATGCAGCCAGCAAAAATGTCATTCTCCTGCTTAATGGAAAGATTAATAAATCAAAACCATGAATTATATATGAAGTCTCACCCAGGATCTCAGTTATTTTTAGCACAAAAGAGTAACATGATGCTGCAGGTACTGTTTGTGCCAATGCCATAACCTGAGGAGCAAGTGCCAAGGAAAACAGGCCCGGAATGTCTCAATCAACGACAGCAGAGACAAAAACCCAGCATCCTCCAGAAGACAGAGACAGCTTTGCTCATGTGCAAAATCGAATGGCAAATGGGATGGAAGGAGTCACAAGTGGGAGAAGGGATCTCCTCCAGCATACTGATAACAATGCAAATGGTCGAAGAGCAGCTCTGCTTGTCAAAGGAGGGAAGGTAAATTGCAGCTGGGATTTTAACTTCTGTGCACGAAAAAGAGGGCCACTGTCTGAAACAAAAATGAAGGCAGATCATTAGCACTTGACAGAGCTACGGCCAGTATAAGGACTAAAGATCAGTCTACAGACTT
>PVKN010015136.1:0-18711 GCA_004027915.1 Capromys pilorides
GGCCTGCTCCTTGCTGCCTCGGGCCTGGTACCAGGGAGGACTGGAGTTTCCCAAACTGACTCTGAAGAGAAGATGACAAAAGGTTTTCATAGTAAGGCAAGTGCAGGGTCCTGGGGCCACAAGGCACTGAGTTCTCCCCCAGGGGCCCCTCCAAGGCGCTTTCCTAGGTCCTGAAGGAGCATGCGGGGTCCTCCCTGCCCACCCTGGAACCTGGCTGCCTACTCGGCCCCACTTCTCCCGAAGCGCTTTTCCAACCCTTTCCCCTTTTCCCACCCTTCTTTCTGCTCCTTTCTTTCTTTCTTTCTTCCCGGATCTGTAGTCTCAGGGATCTGGTTGGAGGGAAAT
Organism: Capromys pilorides; assembly: GCA_004027915.1. NCBI lineage: Eukaryota > Metazoa > Chordata > Mammalia > Rodentia > Capromyidae > Capromys > Capromys pilorides. The sequence continues at coordinate 346 of PVKN010015136.1, forward strand.
GAATTCTCTCATGCTTGGCTGCAAGGAGGGGTCCCCCTACCCTGCACTGGGCGAAAGAGTTGTCTCCTCTGGAGGTCAAGGGGACACCTGGGGGCCGGCAAGGGAGGGGCCTAGGGCAGCCCCTGTGTCCCCTGTTCCCCCCAGCTCCTGTCTCATCACTGTCACCATTCAATCATGGCAGATGGGCTGCAGCTGTGAGCGCCAGCCCGGCACACAGGCTGGTCCATGCCACTTGGGAGAGAAGGAAGAGAAGGGAGGGAGGGAAGAGGAGAAATGAAAGGAGGAGGGAGAGAGGAAAGGGAAGAAGAGGAGGAGGAAAAGGAAGAGGGCGCAGGAGGAGAGAGGGAGGGCTGGGAGGAAGAAGACAGGAGCTTTCTGTCCCTCTCTCCCCAGAAGGAGAGCAGAGGCCAGGGCTGGGCTCACAAGCTGGGAGTGCCAGGCGAGATGGGCATATGCCCTTGATTACTACCAGGACCGCAGGCCAAGCCTCTGCAGCCGCCATGGCCTCATAAATCAGTTTTTAAGTAGCAACCACATGGACATTTCCCAGCTGAGAGGCCTGGCCTCCATCAGCCCAGGGAGGGTAGCCCTGGTGAGGGGCAGGTGCCAGGCCAGGGCACCGAGGAGACAGAGGTGGTCACGCAGGCCTGGGAGGGGAGCTGGCGCAGGCGCAACCTGGGGGCAGAAGCTCCTGGTAGTGAGGTGTGGGTCCGAGAGTGGCCAGGGGCTGCCGAAAGTCCAGGGCCCCAGGCCCCACTCTGGGTTTCCCTGGTCACAGAGGGGGAGAGGATGTCTCTTGCCGCGTCCCCCCCCCCCCAGCCATTGCCTCCAGGAAGAACAGCAAAGGTGTGGGCAGGAGACTGTCCCTGGCGCAGGGAGATGGTGGCCCTGTCCCCAGTCCTAGCTCTTTCTGAAGTTGCTTGGACAACCAAGTGACTGATGGTGGGCTGGCTCGGTGGTGGGGTCCAGCAAGGGGGCGCAGGGGCTGAGTCTGTGTGTGTGTGGAGCAGGGCCCCGTGCTGCGACATTCCTGCACACAGAGGTGTCTTCCCCGCCAGCAGCCCCTGCCCTCCTGCCCTCCCTGCCGGATGGATGAGGTGGGGTCCCAGCCCCTCATCAAAGGCTGCCACATGCCCGGCTGGGCGAGGGAGCCCTGCCTTCTCCTCACGAGCGGTGTCTCCTTCCTGGGTGAACAGATGTCTCAGAATTTTAGATGTGCTCTCCACCCCCTCCTCGCAGCCCCCCCCAGCTGGCACCGGCTGTGGCAGTGGTGCCCCCTCCCCCCAAGCCCCTGGCAGCACCAGCTGATGGATCCACGGGGTGATGGCCCTGGCTGCGGCACAGGAAGACCCAACCAGTTGCCCGACCTCCTCCCCTCTCCATCCTCCTTCTTTCCTTTTTCTCTGGTCTCCTTGGCCTGCCCCATCTTTTCTTCCCAGCCCCGTCTCTGCCCCATCTCTGCCCCGTTGACGCAGACCTGCACTTCCCTGGCGAGAAACTCCTCCTGGCAACTTTGGCGGAATCCTCCCTCCAGAGACCCCCTTTCTCTGCATTCCTGAGCCATCCCCCCAACCTCTGGCTGCCTGCCCTCTGTGGAAATCTGGGGTTCACCGGGAAAACCTAGAGAGGACCAGGCGGAGGGGAGCGGATGGAGCTGGGGCAGGCGGAGGAACCGGGCTGGCCCGGCTGAGCAACACCCAAGTTTTCTAATCACCGCTAATTAATGAATAATCCCATTCTGTGGACCCCCCAGCTCAGGGAGGGAGCCGGGGCCCGCAGCAGGCCGGAGGGGGCCTTGGCAGCCAGGGCAGTGCCAGGCGCCCTCCCCCACCCCGCCCGCCAGCATTCCGAGGTAACAGGCATTTGTTACCCGGCGCGTGCCAGGAGCGATTGGCAGGTTCGAGCAGGCACAGTCATTCCGCACGCAGATGTCCCTGCGCTCACTCCTCTGATAGGAATTCTGTCAGCTCCGACTCTGGGAGAGACGAGCAGACAGCTCCGCAGACAGAGTCACAGACAGACGCAGACGGAGCCCAGGCCCTCGTCTGGGGGACGCGGCGCTGCGCTGCGAGTTGTTTTTCTTTACTGAAAATATTAAAAAAAAAAAAAAAAAAAAAAAAAAAAAAAAAAAAAAAAAAAAAAAAAAAAAAAAAAAAAAAAAAAAAAGAAAGAAAGAAAGAAAGAAAAAAAAAAGAAAAGGAAAGAAAGAAAAGAAATAAAGAAAACTAAGAACATGGCTCCCAGTGATTTGGGGGAGGCCCTTGCCGAACTCCAGGGACGGCCCCCTCGGCACACCCCCGCTGTGCCCTGCCCTGGCCTTCCCAGGAGCCCTGTGAGCGGCAGAGCTGACTGGAGGCAAACGCTGAGGACAGGGACGTCCACCCGCCCGCCCGCCACCCAGGCCCTTTTGGAATTCTAGGAACGGGGAGCCATCGAGTCCTAGAACGCTCGGCAGTCTAGGAGCCCCGAGACTGGCAGTTCCGGGACTTCCACAAACTGCACGCTGTGCCCCGCTCTTGACGGCCCTCTCCACTGGCAATTTGAAGGGATGCCATCCTGCGTCCTGGCTGGGTGGCACCATGTGGCTGGTCCCACTGCTGCCCACAGAGCCCAGGCAGCTCAGGGGACAGGGAACCCGCCCTGTGCCACAGGAACACAGAGGTCACGCCCTGCGGCTGCCGTCCCTGCTGGCACTGCCTGCCCCTGCCCAGACCTCCTCCTGGCACCTGTCCCCACCCTGACCCTCTGCACAGCCTGGTCCCCCACCTCCACTCCCACCAGCCGTGGTGGCCTGAACTGGCAGGTCGTTGGGTATCTACAGCAGGCTGGGCAAGGAGCGCCACTGGGAGTTGGCTCTCCCTGGGCAGCCAAAAAAGTAAGAGGACAGGGCGGGAAAGGGCACCGAGGGGCTTGAGTTGTGTGTGTGTGTGTATGTGTGTTTTTTAAATCTTTCTTAAAAGAAAAAGCCCCCATCCTGTGTCATCATTTTTATGGGATCTGCAATTCTGGCAAAAATCTGTCTTTAATTTAGCTGTCCATATAAAAATCCTCACTGTATAATAATGAACAGATGCCATGGAATTTAAGCTGGAGCCTGGGCTCCTCCCGCCTTCCCCCCGCGCCTGGCACCGGGCACTGGGCACCGGCTGAGTGGCACAGACTGGCACCAACACGCGAGTGAAGGGTGGGCAGGGGGCGACCTAGGCCACATGCCAGGGCGCTGGGGTGGGGCAAGCGGAGCTCTGAACTCCAGGGAGAAGGGCTGAGTGGTTTTTTTTTTTTTTTTTTTTTCCTTTCTGCAAAATGATCAGGAGTTAAGGGTTCAGGTTTGGATTGCTTTTTTTTTTTTTATTTAAATTTTTTTTTTAATTTAACACCGCCCTTCCCTTCTCAGAAACCCAAATGTTTTTGATATTTTAATTGAGCTGTTTCTAGCCCTCCCCCTATGGCGTCCTGGCCTCGCCCTGAGCCCGGATGAGCGAGTTCGCAGCAAGCGGGTTCTGAGCTGCGCCAGCGGCACATGCACCTGGCGGGGCTGCGGCGGCTCGGGGCGGGCTGGGGTGCCCTGCTTCCCCATGGGAGAAGAGACCAAGGTGGCACTGCCTTGGGAAGTGGGTGAGATGAAGAGAGAGGAGCCCTGTCTGCCCCTCTCGAAGTCCTGAGCTATTCCCCGGGGAGAAGGAAAACATTTCCACGGATAGAGTCGGGTGTCCTCTCCTGCCTCGGCCTTCGGGCCAGCGAGCCGGCACGGCCTATGCAGGAGGGGCTGTTCTGAGCCCCCTACCCCCACTCTTCGCCTTTAATGCGACTCTGGTGAGAGCAGATGTCCCGAGCTGGGCGGACTGCCCAGACCCCGCCCAGCTGTGCCCCTGGCAAAGACTTGGCTGAGGGTAGGAACTGGCACGCGGGTCCCCAAAGGGGCTTGGGGGCTTCCGCAGCCCCTGTGGGACCTGACCTTGCAGCCCTGTCCTCCTGGCCAATGCGGCCTCTGGCGGGAGGAGAGAACTCCAGGAAGCCCCATCCTAATTCAATTAATTCCAAAAAGCAGCAGAATGAGAGAGAGAGAGAGAGAGAGAGAGAGAGAGAGAGAGAGAGAGAGGGGACACACTAGGTGCCTATGAAGGGTGTGGAACTGGGTCGCCCTGGCCAGCCCTGGTGACCATGTTGGCATCCAGCACCTGGGTGGTAAGCAAAACCTGGGCACACATCTGGGTGTCTCCCTCAGTACACTGCCACTTCGGGTGGCCCTCCCCTAACTAGGGAGCGAGGACACCCCGTCTTGCACGCCTGCCCCTGGCTTGCCCGCCGCCCCTTGTGCCCATCCTCGTCTCTGCATTTCCCACCTGCGTGCCTGCACCACGTCAGGGGCTTTGGGGTGGATCAAGCTCGGCAGGAGCCCACGCCTTCTGCCCAGGCACCCGCCTACCGCTTCTCGCCTAGAGAAACTTTTCAGAGAATTTTAGAGATGTAGGACAGAGAGGCAGGAGCTGCTTGGTGATCCGGAACAGGGCAGGGTTTCAAGGCTTCTCCTAAGGCAGGTGTCCCTTCTGCTCTGGGCCTGTGCCCAGTACCTGGATGCCCCCCAGCCCAGAAAGAAGGCAAGAGAACAGCGTCTGGGTCTGTGAGTGGAAGCCTGTGGTGAGGGGACAGGTGTGTGGGCGGCCTTCTGTCCCCCCTGCCACGTTAGGAGCCAGGGCCAGGGCTTGGGAGGGGACGTCGAGGCATAGGCCAGCCAGGTTCGAACTAGGCTGCCTGTCTCTCCTTGTTTTCCGTGAGAACTAAACCATGGCATCTAGAACGCCCCTCAGCCGCCGGTGCCTTCCCGAAATCCACGGAGTTCCCTAGCAGCAGGAGACGTCCTGTGCTAGGCTCTGGGGGAAGAAGGAAGCGCGGCTGCACCTAGGGGAACGAATTCTCTGAGCCCTGCCCACCAGTCGGCCTGCCGCCCTGGCAGTGCCAGGGAGAAGACGCAGCGGGCAGGAGCGGCAGCACCCGGGCTTCCCTGTGGCCGACCCTTCCCTGTGGCCGACCCTCCACAGATCCAGCCCCTCCCAGGGTTGTCCCTCGGCTTGGGGCTGCGAGGACGGCACCGGGCTTTGCGGGGCCGGCGCTCTCCGTCCAGGTCCTGGCCGGCTCGGAGCCCAGCGGCGTGGCCCGAGGCAGCGCCAGCTCTCCGGCTCTCCCTTCTTGCCAGATGGGCAGCTCCCTGGCGTGGACTCAGAGACATCGGAGGTGCCCAGCACTGGACAGGGGACCAGGCTGGAAAATCCCGGGGAACCCCTCCCAGATGGAGCCAGCCGAGGGCAGCTGCGGGCTGGCCGGTGCTTGGGGACCCCGCCGCGTCTCCCCAGCCTGCTCGGGCCGCCCCCTCATGCTGGCCGCCTCCCCCTTCTGCTTTCTGAGCGGCGCCCGAGCGTGCGCGGCCAGCGGGAGGGAGCGAGAGACCTGCGCGGGGCGTCTGGGGCCGCGTGTCCACCCACATCTTCCTCTCCTGCTCATCCCTCGTCTGGCCGGGAAGTTAAGTGTTGGGGAGGAGGGCGAGGGGGGCCGGGGCTGCCCAGCGCAGCGCAGCGCAGCCCAGCAGCGCAGGGGGAAGGGGAGCAGCCGGAAGGCGCAGCCGCCGCGGGCCCCGGGAGCTCGGGGACCCTTCCCCAAGGGGTGCAGCCTGCAGAGCGCGCCCCGCGCGGGCGCTGTCCCGAGAGCCAGCGGCGAGCCGAGAAGGGGCTGGCATCTGGCTTGGGAACCCTGTGGCGCAGCGTGGGTGCCTGAAGAGGCGGTCGCAGATGTCTGTGGTCCGGCCAGGGCAGCCACGTGGAGGGGTCCCTTGCTTCCGCCAAGCCACCTGGATGCCACCCAGCCCTGGAGTTCACAGCAAGTTCTGCAAAACCTGCTGAGTGGGCCACGAGCCCAATTAGCCATGTTTCCAGGGCGAGATAAGAATTAGGCCTCAGGACGGGCGCCCGGTCTCTCTCCACTGCAGCCGCTCCCGCCAGGCCCGCACGACGCGCAGACCACACTGCTGCGGGCTGCGGATGGGGTGTGTGTCCCGCTCCCCGCACCCCACCAGAAGTGGAGGCGAAGAGAGATCGGCCGCTTCCTCTCTCCCAAGAAGGAGGGTGATCCAGAGCCCCCCCACCCGAAGGGCCCGCGAGCAACGTCTGGTGATGGATCCTGGAGACAGAGGGCTCAGTCTGCAGTGTGGCCCAGAGAGGCAGGCCTGAGAATTCCAGGGAAGATGGTGAAATTTTGAAAGAACTTCAGCAAGTCTTTCCAAAGTGCGGGAGCAAACCAGTAGGATTTGGAGAAAGGTCACACGCCGCTCACACCCGGGGCTGGGGCCAGGGCCAGCTGTGTGGGGGTCAGAGCTGCGGCTGGGCAGCTTGGGTGGAGGGGTGGGGGTTGGAGCTCAGCAGAGTCCCCTCTATCTTCCTGAAAGGAGGGGTTCAGTGAGGACATTTTGGGGGGAGTGTCACTGAGCTCAAGTCCAACATAACCCAAAGCACCTTTTGACCTTAAGATTTCTTTTTCCCACTATCTTTCCTCCTTCCACCTGGGCAGATTCCTCTGGGGCTGCAGGAACTAGCTAACCCGTAACTAACCCCTCACACGCCCACTCTCCGTCCCCTGTGGGTGCTGCCGTCCCATTCGGCTCTAAATTGAGTGAAGATATTTTTTGAAAGGAGCAGCACCAGGAATAATCCCTCCCTGGGGTTTCTCCGGGTGCCCAGGCTTTGGGTTGGAGGCCCTGTGGATTCAGGCCCTCTCCATTATAGTCCAGGCATCGGGCTGCTGAGTAGGAAATGGGGGGAGGGAATTTTAGAGAACATGGTGCAAAGCTGACTCAGTTTCTCAAGCTCAGAGAAAGGGAATGGCGAGGGCACCTGGTCTGAGCCCAAGGGGGTTTCCCAGAGCCCTCACCCACCCCAAAGCAGTGTGGGTTTCCTCAGTCCAGAGCAGAGGAGGAGGGAGGCAGGACCAGAAGGGTTCTGATGGGAGCGTGCTCCACTCTGCTAGGGCAAGTCCCAGAATTTCTGGGGTGTTCCTCCAACCTCTTCTATACCCCAAAATGTCAACATCCTGAATATCCTAAAGATAAAATAGGTGATTCCCCTGAGTCCACTGAAACACAATACAAATTGAAAAGGGACTTCCCTGCTGGTATGTTTCATCCTGAAGGATTTTATTTTTTAACTATCCCTGTCTGGCTCAAATGGTTCTCTTGATTTCTGTCCGCTTGGTTTTTGTTTTTGTTCAGCAGTGAGCACAAGGTTGTGCCATGATCTGCTCTTCCCATTTTGGACATCTTTTCAGGATGAAAAGATACTGTTTGAAAAGTATCGGGGAGCCAGGTGTGGTGGCACAGGGCTTTAATCCTAGCACTGAGGAGGCTAAGGCAGGAGGCCTGGGCTGTGTACCGAGTTCAAGGCCAGCCTAAGCTGTACGGGAGAGCTGCCTCAAAATAGATAAATAAATAAATAAATAAATAAATAAATAAATAAGTGGCAGATGTGCAAGTGTTGGGGACAGAGGGAGTCTAACAATCTACTGGTCACTTTGTGCCAGGAGCCTGCATCTGGCCCAGGCCAGGAGGAGTGGGGAGCGCAGTTGCTTCATTTGTGCCCGCTGCGTGTGTGTGTGTGTGTGTGTGTGTGTGTGTGTGTGTGTTGTGAGCCTGAGGGATGCAAATCCCACCCAGGAAGGCCCAGGGTCGCGCTCTCAGCCCTGTTCAAGGTCACCCCTTATTCTGCCTCCAGCACCCCAGCCCTGCGGGGGAGCCCAGCCTTCCCACCTGCCCCCCATAAAAGGAGGCCACCGTGAGAAACCGGGTCCAGCTTTGCATCTCATTTACATAAATATTTATTAATCGTCATTAAACTGAACAGAAACACGCAATGCACTTTGGGTGTCCGACGGGAGTTTCATCTTCACTACAAGAGGAAGGTAAAATTGCGTGTGTGTTGGTGCGTGTGTGGGTGTGTCGCCTGTGGGTGTGCATTTTTTTTGCATCGTCTGTTTGGATGCCTGATGCCCTGCCTCCAGTGGGTTGAGGTTCACCTAGTGCACCCCTTTTGGGGAAGGTTGTAAAAGGGGCCCCCTAACTTCCCCAGCCACCCGCTGGCTCAAGCCGGGAGGACACCCAGGGCCCAAACCGCTCTCCAGCCACCGGGAGTCTCCAGGCACCAGGCACCCGCCCGAGCGCTGTCCAGGCAGGGGCGGAGCCGCCTCAGGTCTGTCCCCTTGGCCTCTCCCCAAGAGGGGACGGAAGTGCCCGCAGGGAGGAAGCAACAGCGCGCGCAGGCCTCCTGCCCCGGGACGCCCTGCTTGTGCGTGAGGTGGGTACGTGTATGTCGCTCATGCAAACCATCCCTCCCCAAACCGACCCCCCAACAGTTTGCCATTCCATACAAATTTGGAAACAGGTTTTTAAAAAACAGTATGACGCACAACAGGGACGGGGCAGGGGAGGGCAGTGGCACTGGGGCCCCAAATCTCCGAGTCGCTGATTGTAAGAACCTGGGGAGGGGAGGGGGCGGCATAGCCCCCACGTCACCAAAGTGCACAGATCCGCGCTGGGCGGGCGCCCCGGGCCGGGCCGGGCCGCTAGGCTCAGTCAGAACCTCCTTGCATAGATATTTGTGTCTTTTTATTATTATTATTATTATTGGTAGTTTTGTTTTTTTTTTCCTTTTATTGCTTCTAAAAGTTCTTACTGCGTTTTCTCTCCGATCCGGACTCTGAGTTCGGCCTTCGTCGCCTCTTAGCTTTTTTTGTGTTTGTTTGTTTAAAAAAAAAAAAAAAAAAAAAAAAAAGGAAAAGAGTTACAAATTGTCTTGGCCTTTTTCTTCGCAATCCACATCCCCTCCCGCCAAAATGAAAATTGCAGCACGCGGAGATTCAGGGTAGGGGGTGGGGAAGGCGCTCCAGCCCGCGCTCGGCCCTCGGCTAGAAAGAGGGGCGCCAGGCCAAGGCAGCTTGGGGTCTGTTGTCAAAATAATAGCGGGAGGGGAAAAGCACGCCCCACCCTCATCTGCCCCCTCGACAACGCAGGTAGTGGGAGGAGAAACCGAGAGCTGGGACTGGCAAGGGGGGTCTCCGAGGAGCGCGCGGAGAGAGGTCCCTGGAGGCGCACTCCCCGGGCGAAGGGAGCCTGGAGCCCCTCGGGAAAGAAGGCGAGTCCCCCGGGAGGAAGAGAGGCCCGGGCGGTCAGGCCACCCACAGCGACGGAGCGCGCCGCGCCGCCCCGCTCCTGGTGCCCAGTGCCCGGAGTGCACCCGAGGTCGGGGAGCCCCTGCCCTCTGGGAGGGGGCTGGTGCGGAGGGACGGGCAAAGGCGAAAGGAGAAAAAGAGGACCCAGCGGGCTAGAGGTCTCAGTTATGGAAAAACGCGTTGAGCTCCTCGTACATGGGGCCCCGGTCGTGGTGCAGGTGCATGTCGTACGACAGCAGGTTCTCCGAGTGCACGCCCCCGCGCACGGCCGCCGAGCCGAACACCAGCCCGTGGCCGCCGGGCCGCGAGCCGGGCAGCGCCGAGTAGTGCATAGAGTAGTGGTAGCTCTTCTCGTGGTCGGGCGACGAGTCCTGCTTGAGCGAGAAGTTGCCGTTGAGGCAGAGCGGCGGGCTGAGCGGGCCCTCGTACTCCGAGCTGTTGTAGTCCGGGCTGGCGCCGCCGCCGCCCGCCGCCGCGTACAACGTCTCGTAGGCGGCCGCGCAGTAGCCGTGGGTCCGCAGGGCGTGCGCCGCGCCGCCGCCCAGGCCGCCGGCCGCCTGGCACTGCGCGCCCGCCAGGCGCGAGCACGGGTAAGGGTACGGGTGCACGGCGAAGGGGCCGCCCGAGCCGTGGAAGCGGCCCGCGCCGTCGGCGCCCTGCTCGGTGAGGAAGTTGCGCGAGTTGAGCTGCAGGCAGCCGGCCACCAGGTTGGTGGTGGGCTGCGAGAGGCCCTTGCACAGGGTCTGCACGTAGGACACCAGGTCCGGCCGCTTGCCCGAGCGCAGGATCTCCGAGAGCGCCCAGATGTAGTTCTTGGCCAGGCGCAGCGTCTCGATCTTGGAGAGCTTCTGCGTCTTGGAGTAGCAGGGCACCACCTTGCGCAGGTTGTCGAGCGCGGCGTTGAGGTCGTGCATGCGGTTGCGCTCGCGCGCGTTCGCCTTCTGCCGCCGCAGCTTGGAGCGCTCCAGGCGCGCCTTGGTCATCTTGCGCTTCTTGGGCCCGCGCTTCTTGGGCCTCTCGCCCTCCGCCTCGTCCAGCCCTTCCTCCTCCTCCTCCTCCTCTTCCTCCTCGCCGCCCAGCTCGCCTTCCTCCTTGATCTCCGCCAGCGCGGCCTCGGGCGCCTCCTCTCCGCGCAGGGGCACCGGCTTGGAGGCTCTCGCGGGCCCCGGAGCCCCCGGCCCGGGCGCAGGCGGCGGCTGCGGCGGCGCGTCGCCCTTGTCGCTCCTGGGCTCGTCGTCGTCGCCGTCGCCCCAGCTGGCGAACTTGGGCACGTCCGAGAGGAGACCAGGCTCGCTGAACAGGCGGGTCAGCATGGTGCCTGCGGGAGCCCCAGGCGCGGGGGACAGAGAAGGCGCAGAGTGAAGGCGCGCTGGGGTCCCCGCGCCCCCAGTTGCCCGCACCCCGATTCTCCAGCGGGCTGCGGCCGGGGATCCGGGACGCCCCCTCCTCCTCCTCCTCCTCCGGCTGCTGCGGCCCCGCCCAGGCCCGGCGCCGGCTCAGGCCGTCTCCCCGAGCCAGACCCGGCTCCGCCCCTCGCAGCGATGGGGCCCCTCCCGCCGTCGGGTCCTTCCTGGGTCCGAGTGGGGACCTGGTGGAGGCTGCAGGGACCCGCGATTCCCCAGCCGAGGAGGAGGCGGCGCGCCCGCCCAACCCTGCGCGCTCCCGGAGGTGAGGGAGAGGGGCTGGGCGGCGCGGTGCGGATGGGGACATCGGCCCCTCATTCGGCCCAGCTCAGCTCCCCTACCCCCACCCCCGGGTGGCCCCCCACGTCCCTAATCCAATTTGCAAGTTGGCCGAGCGCCGCCCCCGGCCCCAGCCCGAGTCCAGGTGGGGGACCCCCTCCTCGGCCCTGAGCCCCGCTCGGCGCCGGCCCAGGCAGCGGGGACTGAGGCCACCCCTGTCCGAGTCCCCAGCGGCCAGAGAGCCCCCTGCACATCCCGAGCCCCCTCCCTCCCCCATGACTCTTCATATCTCGTTGTATTTCGGGATGGATAGGAAGAAAAATACAAATTTGTTTGCTTGCTCCTCTTTTTGCGGTGGTGGGGAGAGGTCGCAGGTTCCTTCAGGACAGCCTCGGGGGTTCCCAGCTCGGCCTCCGCGCGCCCCCTCATCAAGATCCTGCCTCTCGCCCCCCCCCAGCCGATTGCAAGCAGAAACCCTCCTTCCGCAGCCCCCAGCTGCAGCTCTCGGGGTCGGGGGGATGGGGGACCCAGGGCGCCTAGGCTGGACGCGCACCCACGAGGAGGGTCTTGTCCCGGAAAGGGGGGCTTGGGGGACCTTCGCGTTGGCCGGCCGAGCAGCACGCCCCACCACCACCACCACCACCACCGCTGGCAGGTCAGACTCTGCCGCCTCTCGGACAACTTACCTCGGAGAGGAGTGGAGGGGAGAGGGGAGGGGAGGGGGAGGGGGCGAGAAGAGCGGGGAGCGGGGTCTCGGCGCCTAGTTCATTGTTCCCCCATCGTCGCAAAGCGGGGGCAGCGGCTCCTCAAGGCGGCGGGCGCCGGCGTCTTCAGCGCGCCATGCGAGCCGCGGAGCGAGTGTGGCATCTCTACCAGGCGGGGTACCAGCCTCTATGCCAGGCCATATGGGCTTGGCACGTCACGGGCAGCAGCTATCACATGAGAGACGGTGATTGGCATGCGTCTGCATTGGGGGAGAGCCGGCTCCCCCGGGACCCGCCGCCATCTGTCACTCTCTACTCCAAAAAAAAAAAAAAAAAAATTAAATAAATAAAGGAAATAAATAAATATCTCCGCCACCCTCCCCTCCCCGCCCAACGCGAGGAAAGCGGGATGGCTTGGGAGGTGGGAGGAGTTGCCCCCCAAGATAGAGAACCCCCCCACATGGGAACAATGGGGTGACCAGGCTGGAAATTGGGGTTTGGTGGTGGCCGCCAATTCCAGGCGCCTTCCGGGGTCCTGGTGCGGCCCCTTCTTCTCCTGCTGGCCCCCAAGGTGGGTCAGGACCAGACCCTGGGGTGCGTAGAAGAGACCTCTGTGCTTGTCCTCTCACCACAGGAAGGTCCCCTCAGCCACAAAGGGCCAGCTGAGGCCCCCTTCCCGGGTGGGCGTGGGGGCGTCCCCGGCCCAAGCCCCATAGGTGGGTGCTGGCACCGCGCCATCCCCATCCCCGTCTGCCCCTCCCCCATCCGCCCGCACGCACACGCGACATATGTGGCTGAACGAAATTCAAACCGAGGGAAAGACAGAGAAAGGGAAGGTTTGCCTGGGTGTCTGTGCCGCTGCGCGGTGCGTGTGTGTCTGCAGGGACATGTGCGCGGATCTGCGCAGTCAGGGGACAGGAGATGCTGTCCTGGGCCGGGGGCGTGAGAGAGGCTGGGTGGGGGCGGGGAGGCCCCCAGGCTCCCCCCTGGCCTGGGGGAGCCGGGCAGAGTCTGGGTGCCTGACCCAGAAATTTCTTCCCCTTCTCCCCCTTGCCATCTCCTCCCCTTGCCAGCGACGGGTGACAGGTGAGGGGACAGTGGCTCCTCTGCCTGTCCTGGACTGGGCGCCAGGGAGGAGCAGGAAGCTGGGCTGGGACCCGCCCGCTGCAGCCGCGTCGCTGACCGGCCCGAGCAGCCCCAGGGTTGGGCAGACAAATGTCTGGGGCGAGGATGGCTGGAGAGGGACCTTGGTGTCACCTCTCACCTCCCGGCCCTCTCACGAGGCCACCGTGACACGCAGAAGGTGCAGGCTGAGGGAGGCACACCTGTTCCTCACCCCGGGGTGCAGAGAATGCATCTGCATCCCCGAGTGGGTGGCCGCATGCATGCGCGGGTGCGGGTCGGCACTTCCTGGTGGCCACAGACCCCCTCTCGTGCCTCAGTGGGGCACAGGTGTATTGGGCTTCAGTTCCTGCCCCCACCCTAACCACAAAGCGGGCACGCACTGGGGTCGCCCATGTGCCAGGCACCCTGAGGGCACAAGGGGGGCTGCAGCCTCACCCTTCAGGAGCCTCCAGGGCCTTGGGCTGAGGAGACACACATGGAACCAGGCTGGCATGGCCCAGGAGCCTTGGGGCTGGGGACTGGGACACTAGGATCCTCACAGCCCCAGGCCCTCTTCCTACCTGGGCCTGAGAGGCCCACAGGCTGGCCTGGGAGTGGGCCGGGTGGGGTCTGGAGCCCAAGTGCTCCCTGCCTGGGTGGTCTCTAAGGAGAAGGAGACGCCACTTGTGGGCCCTGCATCTGGAAGGTGAATCCTACCCCCGGCGAAGGCGGAAGTCAACAATGGGCCTCTATGGCTGAGCCTGTGGTGCACACCCGGGATCCTTGCGGGTTCGGGACCAGCCTGGACTACAAAGTGAGCTCAAGGCCAGCCTGAGCTGTATAGTGAGACCCTGTCTCAAAAAGACAAGACAAGAATGGGCCTCTAGGTGGGCAGGTACCCTTTGATTTTGGGCAACCCCTCAAAGAACTTACTGTCCCTTTATGGGACCCCTACTCCTGCCAAGTGGTCCTTCTTAGTCCCCTGGCTCTGTGGCATCCTGGTAATGTACTCTGGGCTTCCAAGGCCTGGTCCTGGCCACTCATCCTCTTTCTTTTTGGTCTTTTTGAGACAGGGTCTCGCTATGCAGTTCAGGCTGGCCTTGAACTCACTTTTATAACCCAGGCTGGTCTTGAACTCACGCCGATCCTCCTGCCTCAGCTTCTCAAGTGCTGGGATCACAGGCACGCACCACCACGCCCTACCCATCCTCTTCTCAAAACCTGTTCTGTACCTTGAGCCAATTCCAAAGCTCATCAGCCTCGATTTCTCTATCTGCATAATGGGGACCCTGCTGCCACCCCTTCTAGGGCTCTTGTTATCACTCAGTGGCATAATACGTGGATTGGGCCAAATCTTCAATAAATGCCAGCTCCTGTTTTTATTAGGACGGTTTGTGACGTGTTTTACAACATTAATTTCTTGCAACTACTCCCGCCCCCAGCACACATCCAGAATGGTCTGTCTGTAAGAAATGGAATTTTTATAAATTACTGGGTAAGTGAGTGGCTGGATAGGAGAAAGATCCTCCCTCCCTGCCTTGTGCCTCGGACGCCAGGGAAGACCTGGGTCACCTCAATGGGGTCTCCCAGGGCCCTGTAGCAGGGGCAGGGCCTTGGTCAGGTTCAGGGAGCCCCTGAGAGGCCCCTTACTCTGCCTGTCATGCCTGGCCTCAGTTGTCTGTGTCTGAGAACCTGCACCGGCCCCCACAGGAGGACCCTGTGTGGGTGAGGGTGCAGGGAGCGGCATCCCGCTCCGCCTGCCTCCTGCCTCTGTCTTTTCTACCTTCAGGAAAATGGAACAAGTTTTTCTCAACACATTTCAACTTTTTTTTTTTTAGAAGATACAATAAAAACCAGGGGGAAATTGGAACACAGGGAGGTGTGGGATGGGCCTGCCTCAGACATGGGCTGGAAGGAGGGGCCACACGTGTGTCCCCGTCCCACCAACAGGCGTGAGCGTGAGTGCGCAGGGCAGGCCAGCCACCCTCTGTGCACCTAGAGAGGCCGAGATGCAGCGATGGAGAGACAGAGAGAGCCAGAAATGGAAGGACGGAGACGAGAGGAGAAGGACACCCAGAGATGCCATCTGTTCCTCCCTGTGGCATTGGGGGAAGGGAGTTGGTGAGGGGCCTGGTCCCCTCCAGGCCTTGGAGAGAAGAAAGGAGTGGCGGGCACCTCAGCCAGGTTCTGGAAGGCCCCCCTTTCGGCTGCCCGCACCTCTCAGAGGGAGCAGGAAGACAGGGGCTTGGGGTTCCCATGGAGACATAGCCCCATCCCAAGGGAGGCCACAGCCTGGGCACCTAAAATGGCTGCCTCGGAAGGGTGGCAGCCATTTTGTACGGTTCAGGTCCTGGGGGGCAGGGGTGACGGGGCGGAGGGGGTGCGGGGGCTGAGAAGCTGCAGCAGTGGTCGCTGGAGGAGGGAGAGGCCGTTCCCCAGCAGGCCAGGGGCCCCGGCTCAGGGGCAGGAAGAAGGTTCTAGAACTCGGCTCTCGTGACACCTCGCGCTCCCCCCCCCGAGAGTCCTAGTCCCCCATTACGCTGCCTGCTGCCGTCCACTCTGACGTCCACCAGGACCCCTACCCAGCTACCTGCACCCCAAATAATAGCGATGGGCACCCGTGTGGAGTGGGTCTGGCCGCGGTGCGCAGCTGTGGGGAGCAGTGGGTCCCGTTTAGGGGTCAGCCCCTGTCCCTGCTGTGGCGGGGGCCAGGCCGGGGTGGGGGGACGCAGGGACCCCTGGGGGGACCCGGCCGAGCGGGGTGCATGGGGTCTCTGCCCTGCCACATGCAGGGGCAGCGTGTGCGGCGGCGGCGGCGAGGACGCTCGAGGCTCGGCCACCCCGTGTCCAGCCCGTGTCCACCTCAGGTGCGGGGACCCCGGGGCCGGGGGACCCCGAGCCCCCCCAGCCGGCCGGTGGGCACCTGCCCGCTGCCCCCTCCCCCGCCCGCCGCAGTGAGCCGGGAGCGGCGGGCACGCCAGATGGCGTGGCTGGGAATGCGGCGACGTTGCCGGGAGGTGAGGGCTGGCACGGCGGTGTGCGGCTGCGTGCCCGGCGGTGCCAGGGCGGGGGCGGGGCGCCCTCCCCCGCTGACCTCCCCCTGACCGCCCGCTCGCCCCCCGGGGTCCCCCCTGGGCTCCCCGGGCCTGCCCCGGCCTCCACATGGGTGGCCCGGCGCCAGCTGAGACCCAGGTCGCCGCCCTGTCGCCTGCCCCCACCACCCTCACCAGGGATCCGGCCACCGCCCTGGTCCTCGGCCCAGCTGCTCCCGAGATGTGTCCTGGCCCCCAGAGCAGCGCGACCTTTGTCCCCAGACCCTGCGGCTCCTGGCCCCGAGCCTGCTTGCTGCCTGTGGCCAGGGCCCCGTCCCTGCTGGCCAAGGCGCCTTCCCGCGGCCTAGGTGCCTCGGGCCCTGCAAGGGGAGGACGCGCCGCCCCGGGCGCCCCGGGGCCGTGGCAGAGTTGTGCAGACCTGCACATCGGTCTCCCTGGCCTGGCTGCAGGGTGGGTCTGGCACAGGAGTCTTCACAGCGGTGGGGGGGCCCCAAGGAAAGGGCGGGCGGCACCCCACTCCCTCTCCTCCTCTTCAGAGCAGCGCATCACCACGCGGCCCAGGCTGGTCTTACTTTCGGCAATCCTCCTGCCTCAGCTTCCCCAGGGAGGGACGACAGGCGTGCGCCACCACGCCCAACTCGGAGCCTGCCCTTGCCTCCTGACCCCTCTGGGCGTGGGGGGAGGGGACCATGCCCCCCAGAGCCTGTGCTCCTCTCCCCCCCACCCCCACACCGTTTGCCCCTCTGGCAGCCCACGTGCGGGTGTGGGACAGTTGGAGGAGAGGAGCCGGGAGGACGGGGAGCCACCCCCAGCCTTGGCTTCTGCTGTCCTTCCCGGGGCTGCGGGCTGCCCTTGCTGCCCATCCTGTCCCAGGGACGCATGGGGCGCTGCTGGATCCCACAGGCCTTCCCTGGCTTCCGTTGCCTCAGGACCTGGTCACGCTCCCCGGGGACACAGACCTGTCAGCGCAGGCCCAGCTCCCGGCAGTGCCCTCCCAGCCACACCTCTGTCCTGAATTTGTCACTTTGCCTCAGACTGAGCAAGCTCAAGGGCAGCAGTGGAGCCGGGCGGCAGCCGCTGACCTTGGTCCCCGGGCGCAGGCCTCGGCTTCCTGCTTGTGACACAGGACTGGTGCCGCCTACGTGGGGACAGCAGGGGACCTCGAAGACCGCAGCTGGCAGGGTGAGCTCTGGGGATGGGGCCCATGCCTCAGTTTACCCGGCTGCCCCAGGAAAGGAGGTGCCCCAAGGCCCTGGCATATGGGCTCTCTGCGCCCCTCGGCCTCCTTCCCCCCTAAAGAACGCGTGCGTCTCCACCTGGCCCCCTCCTCAGGACCCTGGGGGTCACCTTGCCGGGCTGGGAGGGAGCAGCCCCGGCCCCAGGGGTACAGGCTGGTGCCTGGAGGCACCCGGGCCCATTGCATGCGGCCCACATGGCCAGGGTGGAGGTCACAGTTTCACCGGGGACCTCTTGGCTCAGCCCTGGGGACTGGCGCTAGGACAATGGGCATCAGCCTCAGCCATGGCTCCTCTCAGGTCACCACCAGGGGCCAGGGTGGGCCTAGCATGGACCGCCTGGGCTGAAGGCGGAACTGCTCAGTGGGGTCTCAGGGAGGGAAGGGGGCATGCAGGGCACAGCAGTGTCACAGCCCATCCCCACTTGGCCGAGAGGAGCAACTTGCCTGGCATCAGTGAGGTGGGCACAGTGGTGTTCAGCCATCATCCCAGCTTACTCAGGAGGCTGAAGCAGGAGGATCTCTTAGAGTTTGAGGCTAGCCTGGGCTACACACTGAGACAACCCTGTCACACAAGAAAGAGGTGCTGGGCGTACTGGTGCACACCTATAATCCCAGCACTTGGGAGGCTGAGGCAGAAGGATCTGCGCAAGTTCGAGATCAGCCTGGGCTACAAAAGTGAGCTCAAGGCCAGGCTGAACTGCGTAGTGAGACCCTGTCTCAAAAAGACAAAAGAAAAAAAAAAAAAGGGTGAGGGAGAGAAACAAGGACACTGACTCCCCTTCAGGGCCCTTCTGTCCACTGTCTGTCCTGGGACCTCAAGATTCCTGGATCATCAGAAGGTCTCGAGAGTATCAGACGTGTACCTGCGCCACCACTTCCAGGGGTGAAGGGTCCTGGGGCGAAGTCACCAACAAGTGACAGAGTCCTGTGCAACAGCAGCCCCACTGACATGTGAGCAGCTGACTCCTTGCTGTAGACTGTGTCCCCCTCTCTCAAACTCTGGCGGCCCCACCCCGCAGGACCAGCAGACCTTGCACGGCAGAGCCAAGTGTGGGGTGGCGGGCCAGGAACTGCCCGCCAAGCACTAGGGCCAGCGCGGCTTCAGGGGTCTGCAAGCTCCTCGTGGGGGCTTCCTCTACCCACAGAGAGGGGCGGTGGGATTCTCCACCCTGTAGCCCCCCATGGGTCCCGGGGCTTTTGCAGGCTCAGAAGGGCCTCCTCCTCCTCCTCCAGGCGTCTCCCCCCGGGAACGAGGCCTGGCATGCAGGAGTCTGTGGGGGGCAGTGGACCCCAGAACCCCTGCTTCCTGCTGCCCCGCCCCCAGCCGCCCCGCAGCGCCTCTCAGAGAGCGCCGCAGATCTTGGGGCCTCTCGAAGCAC